>RWJN01000040.1:0-129608 GCA_004332605.1 Steccherinum ochraceum
CATGTACGAGTCCCTCTACCCCCACAACAGCCCTTTCGCCAGATCTACTCCGCCTCCCCAGGACTTCACTTCCAAGGACGCCACCCCCGGGCCCCTCTACCTCAGGCAGCCCCAGGCCATCGAGGTCATCCAACTCGTAGAAGTCGACGCCCCGCCACCCCGCCCCCTCGCATCCGACTTCGCCTCCTCCTCCGCATCCTCCTCCTCATCTGCGTCATCCCACTCGTCCGTATCCCATTCGGAACCCGCCTCCGAGACCTGCGAGTCCTCCGAGTCCGAAGACTCCGAATCCGTCTGCTCCTCCTACTGCTCCTCCGACGAAGAGGAGATGCGAGAGCGCAAGATCATGTTCTACGACGACACATACACGACGCGGCTCAGTAGGGTGTTGCTCTGGAGAGACGGCTTCGCCAAGGCCATGGGCATCTCCGGTGCGTGCTTTGTCTCCCATGCTCGACTCCACTTCTCCGATACTCATTCTCATTCCCTCCTTCCACCACACAGACTGCCCCTCATCACACACGCCACTCACCGCGCTGCAGAAGCGCAAGGTCGATTACGCCGACGACGACACGTTCGACGACAGTAGTGTGAGTAATTCGTCTATTTTCCGCTGCCGCCACTCGATCTTCTCACATGCTAATGAAATCTTTTCCTCCCCCTTCCCTTCCTTGCTCTTTTTTACGTCGTCCACCTCAGTCGTCACATTCCTCCAAACGTTCGCGTTCCCACTC
Source organism: Steccherinum ochraceum (assembly GCA_004332605.1). Lineage (NCBI taxonomy): Eukaryota > Fungi > Basidiomycota > Agaricomycetes > Polyporales > Steccherinaceae > Steccherinum > Steccherinum ochraceum. The sequence goes on from RWJN01000040.1 coordinate 735, forward strand.
GCCCGAGCCACAAGAACCTGAACCCGTACACCACCACCACCACCATCCCCAACCGAGCCACCGACCATCATGGAAGGCCCATCGCCGGCTCAGTGCCCACTCGTGTCCCGCGTGCGACGAGTCGTTCACCACGCGCCACCATCTCCAGCAACACGGGCAGGACCCTTGTCTCAGCGATGCGTGTCGCGTTGCTGTCCAGTACGGTCTCGAGTCGTGACTGCCCCCACCCACCACCGCCCTTAGCCTGGGAGATGGATGGACGGACCCTCACTTCTCCCACCGTTCGTCTTGACCCCAACCCCTTCTTACCCGAGTTCTCCGTCTGCCGCATCGTCGTGTTCGCGGTCGTGGTCGTGTGTATTCATGACCTTCGCGCCCCCATCATCATCTCATCTCATCATCGTTCCCATCCCATCCCCTCATCATCATCATCATCATCCCCCCATCTTGCTATTGCAATACCCTCTTGTGCATATTCCCTATTGAACTCTCTCCCTCTTCTGCTCCCTTCTCTTCTCTGTGTTCTCTTCCTTTCTTCTTTGTGTTCTGGTTTGTCGGGTCCACCCCCTCTACTTACTTACTTATCCTATACTCAAGGCTCCCTACTTATAGCCGCCCCCTTCTCCTTCTCCCTTCTCCCGTCGCCACACATGTGCTTCCTCTTTTCTTTTCCTTTACTTACTTGCCATTAATGAGAGAGGGGGTGCCGGGCGACGGGTATGGAGAGGCATCCCACACCCTCTCTCCTGTTGCTGTTGACCGCCGCCATCTTATCACCCCTTACGCGTCGTCGCACGCCACTGGGTTCTCGCCATCATCCCTTTTCGTCATCGACTTCGCTGCTGCTGCTGTTTGTGCAATCGCATACGTCCTCGAGCATTTGATTTGGACTGCACTTGTCCACGTATAATTATCACCCTCCGTTTCTCCCCCTTCCCATTCTTCTCCTCGATTCGATTCATGTGTCCTCACCTCATCTCGTCTCATGGCATGGCTTCGTTGTCACATACACATCCTCAGCTCTGTAGTTATAATCTCATCTCGTCCTCGTTTGTGATACGACACCCGTATAATACGATACGTTCGCCTGGTCTGCGTAATGCGTAGTTTATTTACGATGGAAGAATAATCGCCTTGTTTGTTTACCTCTCGTTGCGCGGTGGGACTTCGCGAATCGTTGGTGAATCGAAATGCGAGGAAAGCGAAGAGAGGAAGACGAGTGGCATATGTCCGCCTCTACGTACATCTCGAATCTCAACTCTTTACTGTATTGGGGAAACAGCACAGTGCTCAATGTCAATGGCATTGCCAATCCTTTCGTCTGCCTTGAGCGGGGCTTCACAAATGACGTGAAATGCAAAGGCGAAAGCCGTGTGGCGTATGTCTGTATCTCGATTCTCTACAAATCTGGATCTCTACACTCGAGTTCTCGAATGGAACCTGTCCTGCTTGTCTTCCCTGGGTGTGCGAACTCCGTCATGGCCTCCGTCACGGACACTCGCTTCTACACGGCGCACGGGGACCTCGCATCCCCGCCTTCCCCTCCTCCCCCGACGCGTCCTTCCGTGCAAGTGGCGGTTCGCGTTTAGTAGGCGGTGACCGTCGAACGTGTTTTTCAAAAGCCCAGGCCGACCGGGCGGTGAGCCGGGTGAGGTGTACAGCCCGAAACCCGGGTGCCGAGTTTCTCCGGGTGGATCTGGTGTTTATCAGATTGCTTGGTTGAGGAGATCGTGGGAGTGGGTTACTGCTTTTAGATTCTCTCCTCTCTTGTGTCTCGAACGCGCTGCTACTCCGAAGCCCAGCATTCTTCCTCCCGCTTCCTCTCAGCTGGAGCTCGAAATACCAACCTGAACGCTCTTGCACTTTGCATCCTGCCTTGGCCCGACGTGCCCGGCCACTCTCTTGGTTTTCGACTTGCCCCGTTTTACTTAACACAGGACAGACTGAGACTGAGAAGACGAAGACGACGGAGGAAGATGAAGGAGGACCGTAGCAGTGCCGTTTCGGAGTGCGCGACGGGGTCGGGAGAAGGGGAGAGGAGGAGAAGCAGTGAAGATAGCTTGAGCTGAGATGGGACGACTTGGATTGGGAAGGACATCTGGATTCTGGTCTTGGCTCGTCGTCCTCTCGTTCGTCGGTGGGGACGAGATAGTGGGTGCGTACACCGTCTCTCAGTCACTCGCCTCTCGCCCCTCACACTTACCTGGCCCTAGCTTGTCTCCCGTAGATGCGGATGTGGGTGCGGCAAAGCACTTGGATCTCCCTGTTCTCACCTTGGTGAGACGAGCGGGAGAAGCTTCAAGGTCACCTAATTTGGGATCTTGCTGGTGTTCCAGCGCAGCGCATAGCACCTACAGGGAACTCGAAGAAGGAATCACCTCCGTCCCGTATCTCCGCCAAGCAGGAAGACCAATGGCTTCGAAGTTGGAGGAAGACAGCGAGACAGCCGTCTCTGGACATCCCAGAATTAGCCACCTTGGACGTTCACGCTCAAAGTCAAATCCCCGAAGCTTTCAGAGAAGACAGAGGGCGGCCAGTTCCCGCCCTCAAAATCTTGTCGTATGCCGTTTGGACCGAGCTCCCGAATGTTCGTACCCGGAAAGAGCTATCAGCGAGGAAGACGGCTATCTAACTGTCTACTCGGTCTCACGGGCGGGGTCGTCTCCCCATTGGAGTTCCTCAGGCGGGCCTCTGCGTCACGCTCAGTCGTGGAAGGGTTATGGATGGCCATACACGAATCACGAGCAAAATGCACTTCTGCTTCGTCGCGTTACGTTGATTTGGCTTTCAGGCCCGACGAAATGGCAAGACAGCGGACAGAAGAGCGAGAAGGGTGGCAACGCAAATGAACGGCTGTCTTGGATCTGGGAGCTTTGCGTCTGCGCGATTGCTCTTGCATTGGCACTGGGTTCTCTGTGCGGATTCTAGCACTCCACCGGCACATACGCCTAGAGGGAGAGGGCGTATTCCGACGTGATAATGGGACAGGCCGATCCCAGTGACAGCGAGGAGACGTCATTTCCAGGACTGGTTGCCTTGGCTGTTCGTGCCGAGCAGACATGATGTGGAGAAGAACAGTATCCTCGACCTCTCTCTCACAGGCGGACTTCTCTCGCCATTGCAGCTCCTCAGGCAGCCCTCCGAATCGCGCTCATTTGGGCTCGCTGGCCGTGGAGTGGGTACAGCTTCTTCTCCTTCTTCGCGTCATGTCAATTTGGCTGCCTCCACGATCTCTTCTCTTTTCTCTCTCGATGGAGCGAACCGCGAGAGGTTCATAAAGTGTGGGAATCGCAGCCTATCTGACTTTCATGCAGTCGTTGTCCATGAAATCACCCGGGACTGCCAGTGGGTGACAAGTGACCCGAATCTCGCACTCCGTTGGGAACGCAGGGTTCAACGTTGAACATTGAACACAGCGTTGTGCGAGTCGGGTTGCCGAGTACGAGTATTGCAACTGGTGGACAGTGTATGTTTAGATGTGGGCTTGTGACGTGGTGGCGCAGCGGCGCTCTGCCCCGGTGCAACCGGAGTATGTGTGTAACGGCTGTTTGTTTACTTTCTGCTTGGCTCAAGACTCAAGTCGATTTGGAATCGTATTGGTCCTGGAACGACGCCGCCGTGGTATTAAATTCCGGAATACGTTCTCAGGCCTCAGGCTCGCTCCAGGACTTTCGCAGGCTACGGTGGGATAGGGTGGGAGGGGACTGCAGCACTGGAACGCGACACTGCGGCGTAGGCGGGTCCGGGCGGGCGTACAGACCTGAGACCACACCTCTACTGGAGGGCTGAGGTCGTTCCGTGCGTCGCGACCGCGACGGTCCCCATGTGAACATGTGAACATCCGGGCAGCTCGCTCTCCTCCCTCTCAACGTTCAACCTTCCCCACCCTCCGAGTTTGGACCATGCTCCGTTCCCTTTGGCGGACGCGTCCCGACGGATTCTCATGCAGATGAACGTGGTGCAAACACATGCTTACTCGTGTACTCGTTGGCAGGTCATTCTTCACTCCGTTTTCACGATTCAAATGAGATTGGGATCGTAGTCACGCAGATGGAGGTGATTCTCGTGGCGCCCACACCTCGTTCCTTGAGCCGCGTATGCACGGTACGATCGAGGGGTGAATTGTTCATTTGAATACTTGTAGAAAGTAAGGAACACGAGGGGGTGTGGGGTAACGCGTGTAGATTACGGTCGATATAGAGTGTCTAACAGACGATTGCCAAGTTAGCATTTGCATGACTGGAAGAAAGACCCGAGTCTGGACCTACCAGCCTTTCACCCCGATCTCAGAGGCCAACAGCGTGCCCGACGGCTCATTCAATTCGTTCATTCAGTGACTTCACGGTGCGTTCCTCCGCCGTCCTGAGCGCTCAGCCAGGCTTCTTCTCGTCTGAAATGGGGTAAAGCTGTACACCACGCTCGTCGTGTATTGGAATTGGGTCTGAACAAAACCCGGGGATAGGGTAAGTCGAGGATGCAACGTTGTTTGCAGCGTGTCCAGACTCCATCCCGGGCGATCACAGGATTGGCTCGAGCCTTGAAAGCTTGAACCGTGAACTGCGTTTGGCAGATGGATGTCGATGAAGGGTGGAAACGAGAACTGAGGACATCCTACGATCTCGGTTTGATCACTTGTGAGAAGGTGAGATCTGCATCTGGAATTGTTCTTGTTGAGAACACGTTATGGTGCGGTGGCGAGTCTGTGCACGAAGCATCGATCCAGTACCGCATTGCGAGACTTCTCGTACATATCTGTTGCTTCCTTGCTTTCCAGCGCCGTTGGTACGTGACCATGAAAGCGTGAATTGAAACCGTACGTGCCTGTCGCTGCGCCAATAGCGAGAACCAGACTAAAACATTCGACCGCTGAGAGTCTGGGATCAATCATATAGTTGAGGTGAGGTGCTGTTCATGGAAACCTTGTACGCACCAGAACGTGAACTTGAACGCGAGAACACGCGCGTCCGCTGGTGGGAAACAGAGGCTCCGTGGTGATCCACATGGAATTCGAACCGTGGCCTCGCCACGGCGCGTTGTTGTATGTAGTTGTCACCAGGAGGACTCGGTCCGCAACTCCATCATGGAAAGGTGTGGAACTGCAACTGTTAGGTTGCCTATCGACGCGAAATCAGCTAGATCTCTATGTTGTCTTGTATCCTCTCACCGCTACTGCTGAGACGTACAACGCTTGGGCTTGACGAGGTGAGAGAGAACGTGAGAAGGAGGACATGGTGGTCTTGTGATGGTGTCGCTGATCGTAAAAACTGCACGGTGATTATCTTATCTCATTTCGTTCCGCTGTATCGTCGGACATCCTTCCGCTTGCTCTTCGACAATCTCTTCGCGTGCTTGGTCTGGGTATCGTCTGTATACAAAACGTTCCGGAAAACATCAAGGATCTGTTTTTAGACGAGTCCGTCCTTCAAGAACTTCACCTCGGCACCGCAATCATGTCCTCCATCTTCACGAGATCACATATCCGACATGATCATACCAGTGCACATGAGAGCAGAACAAACGAGCGTATGTAAACGCAGCGTTCCGAGAGGCTTGAGCGGAGGGAAGGAAAGATTTGAACTGAGGAAGCGGCGGTGTGAGAGGATGGAGTTGGCTACTTCATCTCACTTCCTCTGATCGTGATGATTCCGTTCAAATGACAACTCTACACTTTTCAGTGTCCACCCCGCCTCCACTCGCATCTTCCTTTTGATTCTTGATTGCAGGGATACGAGGTTACGAGCAGGAAATCTTCCATGCCGTGTTGGACGCTCGGAATACAAGGGGTTTTCCAAGGAGACATGAGAACGATGCCCCCATGGGGCGCTTCGCGTGATGGTGGGTATGCGGGGCGGTGCTGGATGTGTGTAGCTCGTATGTGCAGCGATCACAGCCATGAGATGAGCGTTTACAGTGATACCAGCCACACGTCTGGTCCTGGGGAGAAAATACGAAAAGCCAGATATGAGCGAACATGTGCCGTCTACGATTACGGATAGCGAAGAGCCAGCCTTGGCACGAACCCACGTTTCACTTGCGCGCCGCCACAGTGCCTATGAAGATTGTGGAGATGAGAGAAGCGGCGAGTCTTGAGCCGAGATGTCTTCATACTTTGTAGACAAATCGATCATCTGTACAATTACAGGACCTATACGCGAAGCGAGACTCTCATCAACAGTACAACGTTCGATGCCCGATCCAGAGACATTCTGGCAATGCCCTCAGGGCGCGTGACGGAGTGACAGTATAATCAGACACGACGGATCCTCCGAAATCCAGGGCCCGATCCCTGCACGGCCCTGCGTGGCGGCGATGTGTGTGCGCCAGTACAGCCTAAGTTGGATGCATACCCTCCGATCCGGTGCGCGCGCGTTCTGTGCGGCGTGATAGTCTAGTGTTGCGAGAGGAGGACTTGTACGGGATCCATGTGCGTGAATCGGAGTTGAGATGGGGTTCGCCTGAGAGCCTAAGGGAACCCAATTTACTTGGCAACGAGATTTGTTGCGCCACTGAGAATTCGGGTGAGGGCGCTGGGGCGTATGGAGTCTCGGCATCTTTGGCACGCAGTCGAGAAATATGATTAAATAAATCGCAATTGACAAGGGCGCACGATGTGCGACTTGAAGCTTGAAAGTGTGAGCTTTGGGAGCTCATCTTGAAATGCCTAGAACATTAGATGTAGCTGAGCTGCCACCAGTCAACACGATACGCCAAGATGAAAAGCAGACCTACATACCTTTCGCACGAAGCCACGGACGCCATGCCATCCGCCAGCATTCGCCACAACAGCCAGTCCATCTCGTGCTGATCTGGACGAACCCACATCAACCGTACACCGCGAAAATACTCACCGGCGACATAAAGATGCGCCGGTGGAAAAGTGGCTTCAGGTCGGTGGTTCCAAGACCTGTCCAGTAGACTGATAGTAATCGTGATGTTAAAATCAGGTGTAGCCCTAGACGGAGGATGCTGCAGTATGCTGCGCGTCCGCAGCGTAGGTTTGACCCTTGCGCACTTGCGAAGATCCCGAGAAAGTTCCAGTCAGGGAAGAGGAGAGGTAAATCGCAGCTGGTGCTAAATGGCGCTTGTGGGAAAAGTGTGAGAACACAAGTGATGGAGAGAGCGAGTTTTACACTGTTTTACACCCTTCGGCGGTTTTCCTCCCCTGTATTTACGAGCATCTGTCGACTATCTTCTGTTTTTCTCAGTGGCACATCGATGGCATCGTCTTTGCCAGCCGCATCGGCGCACCGTGACTGTAGACGCAGTCGTTAGAGCAACTAGGAAGTGGAGATATGGGGAGGGCAGACCGGCGTCGGAACCGGAGCTGGAGCCAACGGACATAATGAAACATTGATCCGCTGTGCATCGATCGTAAATCGCAATCTAGATACGCAAGGTACAACGCCTGGGCGAAAAGCCAACGAAAAGCTGTGGAAGTCCAAGTGTAAGTAAATTAGCGGAGCTGAGGAACTAATGACAAACTAACGTTCTCCATGCCAAGAGACGATTGGCAAGATATTTGAGGGACACGATTGACTAACAAATACGATGGACCCATTTTGTGTACCATGGTGATCACTGTCAATGCAGAATGAATGTAGGTAGACGGTGAGTCGACCTCTTACGCTTAACAAGCTATGGAGATTATACTGTCCGAGTATGCTCGAGATAGCCCTGCATTCGGTGAATGGTCCTTGCGGAATGGACGTCGATAATCCGCGATCAAGAATCCAGCGGCAGTTATTATTGGGGATACAATGCGTGTTTCGGAGCGGGACTGAAAACTGATCAGCCAACGTTGCTACCACTGACCGGTACTGAGTACTGACCAGTCGTAAAGCATCCCATCAATGACCTATAGTAAGCAAACGGCAAGTGCAAGCAAATATCCTAGACCGCCTGGGAACTGGCCCAGCTGATCCTCGGTCAACCTAGCTGTGAGTGAGCAGGCCTGGATTGTTGTTCAAGTTGGCGCGCTTTGCATCACGTCTTCCCGCCTTCAGAAGTGTGGTGAAGGACGCTCCGAGGAGAAAAGACCTAGCGGTCTCTGCGAGCGCAAACCATGGCGTCATGACCCAAACTCTGGACTCGACACGAAAGCTTCTTGTAGCAAATTGCGGCACCAGCGGCGAGGCTCTGATGCGCTGGAAGCTGATGCAAGCCTAAAAAGAGCAACTGATACCGCAATTGAAGAGACTCCAGCGCACCTCTGCGGGCATCGTTATCTCTTCCTTCCAGCCAAAGCCTCAACACGCGCGATCTTTCGTTCTGGGCGCGGTGGTGAAGGCAGCCGGACCGACAATGCGATCCGAGGGGAAGCACATGGAACAATCACAACAGCGTCTGCTTGCAAACGACGATTGAGGGTAACTGGAACTTCGACCATTGAGACCAAAAACACCCAGTGATAGTCGACGACGCACCGTTACGAATATATTCTGAACTACTCGTTCCGCAGGTAGTGTGACAGTGCTACCTTTGCCAAGCATTGCTGAGCAAGTGAAGATAAATCTAGCGACTACCAAACAAGAAGTGAGTTTCGCCGTTGCAGATCCACCAAGACTCTCGCGATGTTACCCCGCATTTTCTCTTCGACATGTCCGACCCCAGCTCTATCGGATTCCGCATTTTCGCCGAGGTACCCAAGGCAGTCTCTCAACTCTATTGAAGGGACAAGAAACCCCCACGAAGACACGGATGTCATGGCACATCACGATCTTGATCGTGAGTTCTTCTCCTGTCATCATTGTCCGTTGGTCCGTCTGGGGCGAAGGCGTGACAGAAGCAGGACAGACGCGATGGACCCGAGGCACAGCGTATCGCCCGGTCCCGATGCTGTCCACAGTGGCGAGCTCTGGGAGGAATATGTCCGGCTGGACATAGAACCGGATGCCGGTTTGCGTATAACAAAGACGGTGTTGGATCTCAGACGAGAGGATCTCGGAGGAAAGGCGTGCATGTGTCCTTCCTGATATACGTATGTCTGGGTAGGAAGTCTGGCCAGACGTGTACGGTTGTACTTGGAAATGCGCGTCGAGGCTTGTCATTGTGGGTCGACGTGTGAGGCGTAGCGAGGCTGGACAACGACGATAACAATCGCGAGAAACTTCAGCGTATATCCTGTGAGAGCCAAGACCAGGAAACATACCTTTATACACGCTTAAGCCGCAACATTTGCGAGGAACCCATCCATGCTAGGAACGTCGAACTACGCGGATACCTAGTTCCCAGGAGATAGAGAGAAGAGCGGCTGATTCAGGACACCAACAAACATGAGAGTCCGAGCCAGCTCGGATTTTCCAGCAGAGCGGACGCTTCTACTTGCATCGTGATGGTCTATTTCAGCCAACGCAGGCGCTCCACTCCAAGTCTCCAACAGCTGAGAGTAGTGTGCGAAGTGAGCAATGGGCTTGCCTTGGCATGCACTGAGACGCGAAACGATTGAAGAGGTTCAACACCGTATATCTAGAGTTTCATTTCAGTATTGCTCTCATGTCGTCGTGAATACAACAAGTGATTCCTCACAGGCCTAATCTCCTCACGATATCATTGTCAGGAAAAGGCTGAAAACAGATGGTGCGATGTGACAGCGAGCATCTCTGGTCATGAGAAAAGACAATTCCAGCGTTCGCGAAATGACGAATCGTGACTTCTGTGTACGAGTGTTATGAATGTCCCAGCTTCGTAGCAACTGTCAAGCGCTGAAGGTCTTGGGGAGGAACAGTTATGTGTGCATAGCAGTAAATGAATGCCTTTCAACGATATTCGTCAATACTCACAAGAGATCGCGGCTTTGAGTGGACTGAAACTATCATGCCGAAGAATGTGCGCTTGTGAGCTAACGACGAGGAGGGAATCAGGATACAACTATCCACAGTCGAGAGCCTAATCAGCAACACAACATGTTGGAGTAGCGGGCCTGGACATACCGTCATCTGTTCAAGCCAATGTCCTCGACTTCTTCTCATATCCCATCGGTCTTGATCCAAAACCGCTCCAAGCAGCCTGAGGGAGCGAATACATAAGCATGAGATCGACGGCAGAAATTCTCACCTGACCATAACAGAAAGGAGCATGGTTCACGCACGATGCATGGCTGCCGGAGACGAGTTCTACCTATGAGAAGAGCGGAGATGAGGCAGGTCTTAGCCTGAGTTGGTGCATACTGTATAGAGACTGCAGTACTCACAGGATGGTTCGAATCTTCGAGAAGGACGAGCTGAGAATAAGATAGATTCGCTACTTAAGTTACTTTTCTGGACGTTCAGCACACGACACGATGCGAATGAGAGGACAAGTTGACATCAAGTAGACGTTTGGTATGCAGGACGGTCGTGACAACTATCTGCAAGCAGCAGCAGTGCAAGTTGCAACACAACACCTCCGAGTCCTCCTCCGACTCACCACAATGTATGTAAGCGCCGAGTGTAGGGTTGAAATTTGAAACTCAGTACTCAGATGATGGCCAAATGATGGCCAACGTGGCGCCGCGGCGGCGCGGCCTGGCTTGCTACTTGCTGCGTCCATGGCCAATCAAGAAAGTGAATGGACAGAAATGGACCTGTATCACATCTTCAAGGTTCAAGGGTGCTCTTTGCTACTTTCTGTCGAGTAAGTTCCTTCTCGCCTTTCATACAGATCACGCACCCGCTCGGTCTTACAGTACGCGCATGTAGTCGGCTTCGATCATCTTCATTCGAATGTCCAAGTCGTGGTCGTGGTTTTCAATTTCCAGCTCACCGCAAGGCGCACGCCTAGCCTTCATTTTGACAACCTAGACTCAGCGAACTCCGGCTCCAAAACACGGCAGCAAACCAGGATGACCATGTGCCATGCAATTGCTGGAAAGCAGTCATACATATATGGTCTCGCTGGTTCTTGCAGCGTTAGCAAGGTATCTCGACGACTTAGCCATGTCGCCTCCGTGGAGATCTCGTCCACACGTCCCAAACTTTTTACGACCCTCGCGCCGCACATCCTCTGCGAAGGGCTCTCAGAAAGCGAACGACAATCCATCTGCGGTCAGTCCGAATTTCCATCTCATATCCCATTTCAACCCGTTTCTCAATTCGAATTGATGCGTCTAGTTGGTTTCTAACACTGACACTGCTAGCCCACCATCCACCGTCGACGATCCTAGCCAAACGGATTCTGCTAGCAAGAGCACCCAGAATCTGGATTATGACGAGTTATCTGCCTTGGTAGAAGCGAAGCGAAAGCAGTTAGCCTTTGATGGAGACGCAATCGTCATGGAAGAAATCAAGATCAAAGCCAGTGCTTTCTTCGTCGACTTACCTCCCCTCCTGAACGCACTACAAGAAGTCGCGAAGATACATCCTGCGGTCGGAGGTATGTTCCCCTTCTATACTGCTGCTTTTGACGACTGATCAATTTCACCAGCTGCCGTGTTCGCATTCAAAATCGTTTGTCATATTGAACAGGCACGTAGGGAGAACAATAGACGGATCAAGGTCGTTCTGCTGAGTATGAGGAATATGATGGAAGTACTTACGCAGTACGTCACAAGCCAGATTTGCCGCATTATGGTGTTCACGCTAAAGTCTCCCACAGACTCAGAGGTATCACTGACCTCTCTCAAATCGAACAGTCCGCATCACCTAAGGCAGGTGCCGAGGGCGAGAGGCGGGAAGAGACACCTCTGGTTACCTCGCTACGGAGTCTCTCTGAACGCGCAGCCAAGTTGATCAAAGAATGCGCGAACACATGCGACCTGTACAGCCAAAAACCCATGCTGTTCAAACTGGCCGGTGCAACACTGTGGAAATCCGAGTTTCAACAATACATCGAAGTATTCGAGGGCCTACAGAAGGAATTTCAACGCGCCCTAACGATCCGCACCGCAACAGGTGTAGACGTGATGCAGGACAGGTGCGCGTCGTCTCAAGTTATTCGATCAGTTCTCACCTCGACTCCAGCATGAAGTCTGTGCAAGAAAGCCTCAAATATCTCGTCTCACAGCCTGACACTCTCCGCGCCGCAATCACTGAGTTGTTCGACGTCAAGTTGGGCACATCCGTCAAATTCATGGAGGTAGCATCCGAGGGGCTGCTTGATAAGGCGCTGGCGCGTAACATGGATACTTTCGACCGAAAGTTCGAATTGCACCAGATGCAATTGCAGGAGTCATGGGAGAAGTCGATCAGCGAGGTGATAGCGGTGATCAGGGAAGGGCCTCACGATCAAATCAAGTCGTCAGTACGTACTCTTGCATTCTACTCTACAAAGCACTTCAAACACCCCGCTCTCAGGAAATCCGAACGTTATGGAAAGAAATGGTACGTTCAACGTCGTAGGGGGTCGCGAGTATGACATTTGACAAGGGTTTAGGGCTGGAGAGGCTATGCGAAAGCCAACCCGTTCATCAGCACCTTGCGAGAGCACTTTAAGCAAGCCGATGCTGTTGAACGCTCTGATCAATGGGCTGTCGCTTATATCGACTCAACACGCATTCAATCCATCATGGAAGCTTTCGACAACGACGCTTCAGGCTACGTCACCATTCCAGAACTCAATGCATTCACGGACGGAAATCCGAGAGAACTGGATTGGGGGTGAGTTTGCTGCGTGACGACTACTTCATCTGACCGCTGATTGTCTTCCGCGCAGTTTATCTCGCTGGATAGCTTACTGGGCCATCGGTAAGTCCTCAGTCAATCTCTCGCTGATATGAGGATTGACTCGCCTTTGACCGCTTAGGCTTCCAGCAAACTACGAAGATGTACCGTGAGCGAATACAGGACGTCCTGAACACAATGTTCGAGCTAGTACCTTGCCTTCTCCCCAGTAACCGGGCTTGGGCAGAAGCTTCACTCAACAACGTGCACAAGCTCGTTGCCGAAATGACTGTCTCCATACAGCTTCCCAAGGACTCCCCGAAAGTCGCCGACAAGTTCACTCCGTATATCGAATACGAGGAGAAGCGGATCAAATGCACTCTGGAGCAAGTCAAATATAGGATTGATGCCCTGGACACTGTCTATGCTATCGCGGGCAACGATAGGCTCGAAAGAGTACGTGTATCACGATCCAGTTTCGTCTTCGCCGCTGACAAGTTGACGCAGTCAATTTTACCGATGATTTTTCTTTCACTCGTGCGGTTCATGAGAATGCTACAGCTCGCACAGAGTACAAATCTTCCTCAGCTTTGTTTCGGCCAGGTTGAAGACAACTTCAAGACGATTCATGAAGCCGCTACTTATCGAGCAGAAGACCTCGCAGGTATATTCCTTCTATGTCGTTAGAAGTAAGCGGGGTCTCACGCTGCAATAGGGCTACTCAGACAGCGGAACGTGGACGTGGATCGGCGTTTCAAAACGCATGCCTTCGGAATGGTATGGTTTCGTCCGTAAATGGCCCAGTCTTCTTGTTTCTAACGCTACGACTCAGCTCTCTTATGTGTACGACAACCGGCCACTGTGGACGATGTCTCAGCTGCTCTACGAAGATGCTGGAACCCAGCCAGTGATGAAGCACAAGTTACCGCGCGGTGTCGGATTATTGAGTACGGCACCCGCTGAGGACGAGATAGCGGAGTACTGTCTCCCACCGCCCCTTCCTGTAAGCAAGGAGTCGGCAACCGCGTCTTCTCTAGGAGTGGAGTTCATTCACATGTACGTCGCTCTGTATCCCACGTACTTTTCGTGATGCTCAACTGCACGTGTTCAAGTGGGAAAACGTGCGGGTGGTGCAAGAAGTCTCTCGCCAAAGGATAGCACCTTCTATGTCTCGATTGTATCATGCCCACAGGTCAGCTCGGAGAAACATACAACGCCTGTTCACTGGAATGCTTCGAACAAGTCGTTCCTGGCCACTCCAAACATCTCAAACATCATCATCCTAGTCACGACATGCTCAAGATGCGCACTCTCCTGACATTTCGCGATATGCCCGCGATCTACAAGAACGCTCTGCAAACCCTATCGCGCGCAAGATTTGCGATACGCTCTGGCGCACACGCGTCCAAGGGCCTCTCCCTTGAGCGATTGAAGCATGGAAGTGACGCGACCGGGAAAAGATGTTCAGTTTGCAAGACGAGTATCTCACAACCGTGCTGGTACTGTACCCTTTGTCCAGACGGTTCGTACGGCCACTCTTCTATTGGTTGATCGGGAAAACTCATGCTTCGATTAGAAAACTGGCTATGTGAGAAGTGCGAGGTGAACTCGTTTCTTCTCTGCAAGTATTGTTCCTCTGTTGCGGTCAAGGAGCCGCGATGGTACTACGGGAATAGACCAGGTAACAGCCTTCAACCAACGTAGGCGTGTATGCTCCTCACACGTCGTCTAGATGAACATCTGGCATGCGCTAAGTGCACCAGCAAAGGCCGCCATCTCCTCGAGCCAGATGACAGCGTTAGTCGCCATACATACTCTCATCCCCTTGTTCGCGTTATTCCACGTACGGACGAACCACGAGCTCAGATGGACGAAGATCGCGTACAAGCGTTGGAAACGAAGAGCCGTGAGATGGATGAAAAGTTAGACTTGCTGTTCAAGAAGCTTGACCAGATCAGCAGCGCTATAGGCAACCACTAGAAATTGACTCGCGCATATCGGCAGCAGGAGGTGTCGAGGGACTTCAGCATATATCCATAGCATGTTTATCAATACTCCTTTTACATGATTTTCATGACACCTATGCATCTGCGATGCGACAAAATCGAACAACCCCAGCCCGACCGGTGATCAGCGAGTACATGAGGCCGAAACCGAAGAGCAACAACACGAGTCGGAGGACTCTACACCTGCGCATCCTCCATCTTGACAAACCTATTCAGACCGGCACGTACAAGCTTGCTACCGCGGCAGATATACGTCTCTAGCCTGTTCGACTGCTCCGGGCTCGAGCTCGGAAACACGCCACTCTCGAAGTCAATGCTTCCATGACCGACCTCGTCTTCATCACCCTTGGCAGCATGCGTCGGCGAGAAGAGATCGCCACCCGAGAGACCCGAACGAGCAGGGAGGCTACCCGACGTCAGCGTGGCACTAGAGGCCGCGCTATTGGCCGTCATGAATATCGAGGTGCGGACGGGTGTCATGCTGGAGCGGGATGGAATGTTTCCGAGTCCCATGTCATCTGAGATGCGCGAGGAACGTTTTTTGAAGATCGGGGGAGGGACAAGGTGCGAGCTTGAGGCAGTGCTGGAACTGGATGCGTCGAGGGATGTGCGCCGCGCACGGTCGCAGAGGCGAGGACGTTTGGGTATCGGGAGGACTAGACGCGTGCTGGCTTCACCGTCTTGCTCGGGGAGACGAGAGGATAGGAATGTGCCGTCGAGAGCAGCCTGGGTACTGGTACGCTTCGAGGATGACTTGACTGGGGAGGGTGCGTCCATACTAGTAGAGTAGACCGTAGAGGGTCAGCGACAAGCCAAAATTCGAGAAGCGGCAGACGCACCGATTCTTCATAAGTCGAAGTTTGTCCTCCAACGAATCGCACTTGATTCTGTATCCATCGTAATCGAACTTCAATGCCTTCAGCTGCGTCTTCAACGTCTCTACCTCCTTCTTCAAGTTCTGATTATTCAGTCGCGCGATGCGTTCCTTCTGGGCGTGGTGAGTGGACGCGGAAATGGTCATCTCACAGCGGTCCATGAGCAGAGACTTGTCGCGCGTTAGGCTTGCTACTCGGGCTTCTAGGGCGGAGATCTGATCCTTGAGATCTGCGTCGGATTCGGTGGAAGACGAGGTGGAAGACGAGGAGGAGACTTGAGGGCCTGCCTCGAAGTAGACGCGCCGGACGCTGGGCATCAAGAATTTGTGGTATTTGGTGGGAATGAAGCGGAGGTCGGGTTGAGCTACGAAGCAATTATGAGGACTGATAGCGAGATACTGAACGATGACGAAGACGCACCTATGCAGAACGGAGCGCGACATGTGGGACATGACGCGGTCACTGCGTCCTCGCTGGACTCAATGACTTGAGCAATGCACGTCTCACAATGGAGATGACCTTCAGATCGTGGCAAAAGCGCAGTGGCAAAGCATGAGAGTGAGCTTACACGCTTTGTAAATAACCCGTGTGAAGACACGTACCGCATGGGGTCGAAACAGGGTTCTTGAGCTCGTCCAAACAGAT
Organism: Steccherinum ochraceum; assembly: GCA_004332605.1. NCBI lineage: Eukaryota > Fungi > Basidiomycota > Agaricomycetes > Polyporales > Steccherinaceae > Steccherinum > Steccherinum ochraceum. The sequence goes on from RWJN01000040.1 coordinate 16,836, forward strand.
TGTGCAGGTCGACATGTCGAGAATTCTTGAAGTCTTGAGGTCTTGAGGAAGAGAGGAGAGAGATTGTTGGATACAGAAAGTCGCGTCGAGAGACAGGATCTTTAAACGTGAGGAGCAGTGGCGTGTTCTTTCAAGGCAGACAAAGGAGAGCGGAAAGAACGTTGCAGAGGCTCAGAGCGAAAGAGGGCTTTGCCGGCTCATCGGCTTTCCGATCTGCCTGATGGCGGACGCGACGCGATCAGGTGACTGACGCGTGGCACGTGAGCACCGCGTTCTGCGACCGTCTCAGACGCTCGCCCCCGACTCTGTCCTGACTGCGGTGCACACTGCACAGGCACCGGGGGGTATATTGGTCTCGCCTTTTCCTCTCTTCATCTCTTTCCTGCTGCCAGTACAGCGGACGAACCATCACCTGTGACGCATATGGCCTCTCGGATTCATTGCCACGTATGCTTCGACTCCTACGACCTATCTGGAATACGTGTCTTCCCGTTATGCGGTGAGAGCTGTGACTTCAGCAGGTGGTCATGCATTCTAATGCTTGGTGCTGTAGGACATGGAACCTGCATTGCCTGCTTGGATGAGATAATCTCGTTCAACTCAAAGCAAGGCATCCAGAAACCACCGTGTCCCGTCTGCAGGAAAGCTTTCGAGCCCTCCAAGACTATTCAGCTCTTTCTCCAGCCTCCCGATGTCTCTTCTCAATCTCAGGCTGATGCTCCGAAGGAAGACCCAGAGACGAAGCTTAGGGATTATTCGAAAGTCCTCAAAGTCTTGATGACACACGTTGCAGCAGGTGTGAAGGAGATCAACGAGGACACCGAACGGAGGTCTATGATGAGGATGGGACGCGAAGTCAAGCGTGTGGTGATTTCTATGTACGCTGAGAGGGGGGAGAAAGATGAAGTTCAAGTACGTCCATAGCGCATGATTCTTGGAAGCTGTGCTAATTCGCATCGCAGACTTTACTTCTTGAACTCGCCCATTTCACCGAACGCATTTCTGCAGCATTTTTCACACAAGCGACGCAGAGTGCCCGACTGTCGGAACACCTGGACGCCATCAAGACACAACTGAAAGACAGCAAGACCGCACGGAACTCCCTGCAAGACGCCCTCACCCAGAGCGAGAAAGTATGCAAGGAAGCTATCGAAACGGCCGAAAGGTCCGAGAGAATGCTTTCCATGGAACAGAAGGAGAGCACTCGGCTTGGTACACAGCTCAAAGAAGTAACTGCACTCGCTGAACAGCGCTACGATCTTATTGCGAGGCATAAGGACAAGGTGAGTTCTCTGACTTGTATACTGCTGTATCGCGTACGGACCCATTTCTTACGCTGTCTGTACCGCGCTTTGCAGGAGATGACCCTACGAGAGAAAATACACGAGCTCGTGAAAGACGTATCCCATCGTGACGACGAAATCAAGGATTTGCGTGGACGGCTAGACGGTCTCGAATCTATGTACGCTGCGGAAAACTCTCAATCGCAAGATGATGAGAAGATGTGGGAGGACGGCTTGAACGACGATGACTTGGTACGTCTTGCTGTCTCTCTGCGCTTTCCTTCACACTAATCACTGTATTCGAAAGGATCACATATTTGACATCGTCGAGAACTCCTCCGAGGCCGAATACGACTTCGGCGCACCGTCAGTCCCCCAGCGACCTAGTATATCCAAACCCGCCTCGCATCGTAGCGTCAGTGTAACAAAGCCATCTTTTGCGGGAGATTGGACCTTGCCGGCATCCAAGAAACGGAGAGTCTCGCTGCGAGCAGAAATTGATCTGGACGCGGAGGACGATGACCCAAACGCATCGCTCTTCCATAAGACCCTCGGTTTAGACAGAGACGGACGGTCTGTGAGCGGTGCGCTGCAGCTGGGAGACCGTAGCAAGCGGCGATTTGTTTGACCACTCGCATTCTTTTTGTTGTCGATACCTGTCATTTACCTGTACATCATGCTCGATACGAACGTATTTCCCCCGAATTCGGGTGCGGAGTCAGAGACTACTTAGCGAGGACTGCTGACGGCGGACAGCCTGAAGCATCGACGCGTAACTGACGGCCCGGGCTGTCCGGAGTGACTATGCCAGGGCCCCGGCGCGTACGAGCGTTGGCCCTCCGAGTCCATCATCTCGCAGACTGGCTGTTCTTCTCGACCACCACTTGCAGCGACGCGGAGATGGCGAATCGTATCTACTGCGACGTATGCTTTGAGTCTCATCCACTCACCTCTATTCGCGTACTTCCGTCCTGTGGTATGTGTCTCAACGCAAGTTTCGTGTTCAAGTTGGCCATGGCTGCTCACTTCCGTCACGCGTAGGCCATGGATTTTGTACAGGGTGCATTGACCAGACAAGAGCCTATAACATGAAGCAAGGCATCTCCCGTCCTCCCTGTCCTATGTGTCGCGTCCCATTCGCCCCCGCCAGCGTCATGAAGGTCTTCATTCAGTTCGCGTCGGAGTTCTCTGGCTCGCCCGTTGCGAGCTCGTCGTCGCGTCAAGACGCGGTCCGACCGAAGCAAACGCCGCAATATTCACCTAGCGTAAAGATGAACGTGGATCTTGCAAGAAGATTGCTCAAGAAGTTGGGAAAACACAGCGAGCCGCGAAAAGTGGAGAAGATGCTGGGGCATCTAGCGGAAGTGGTCAGTTCATTGAGGAAATACACTGGCAAAGGAGACGTCCTTCAGGTCCGTTCCATCAGTCATGTAGCTGCCATTGTCGACTGATATTTATTTCCTCTCAGGCTCTCCTGCTCAGTATATCCAACTATATTTCTCGAACGCTGCCACTTTACACTCAAGCTTCTGAACTTTTGTCGTTGCGCGACGACCTTCAAAGGCATGAAGAGGACCACGCGGACTCACTAGAAGAGATCAAGAGCCTTCAACAACTTGTCGAAAAGTCTCGTCAACAATCAAATGAGGTCCGAGAGAGGGTCAAGAGGAGGGACCACACGATTTTGGCGCTGCGAGTGGAAATAGAAGACATCAATGAGCAGGTATCGTCAACCTCTCGTGCCCTACAGGCTTATAAGGCAAAGGTAAGCACCTGTCCAACGCGTGGAGTACTGTCGAGACGCCTAATCAGTATTCCAACAGGACAAGGAGCAGCGTGACAGGCTCATGGAGCTGGAAAAGAAGTTGATTGCTAGCAAAAGCGAAGTTAACAGGCTGACCGAAGAGTTGGGACGCTACGATTCTTCTGGAGCGACTAGCGAAGAGGAAGGAGACGTTGAGGTAGTGTCTGACGATATTACTTCGGTAAGGCAGCATGATTTTACGCCGGATAGCTGCCGACTGACAACATCTCTCCGCAGGCGACGGCCTTGGACGAATCGTCAGACGTTGAGATCATTTCCGCTCCAATTCCCAACCGCTCTCAAGTAAGGCGAGGAGGGGCCACGCGTACATCAAATGTAACACAGATGGCGAGGCGGCGCAAGCCCGTCGAGGTCGTTGTCAACCCGCGTCCGGCCAAACGGAGACGGGTATGAGCAGGCGGCGACGATTTCAAGATTATCTCACCCTGGACCAACGGACATAACGGCAAGGATAGGATGACAGACTAATAGAACGACGTCACATACCAGTAATACCAGTGCTACGTGTTATTCCCCTAATGCATACGAGCAAAAGCTCTCTCTGCGGACACGGGTACGAGGGTGGTGCGTGTATCCTGCCGTATTGTAACCTGTGACAGTAGGAAATGAGGACCTCGTGACTGGTCTTACGACCCAAACAATGCAGGCATTCGAATCGCGTAGTGAGTGGCAACCTTTCAATTATATGACGCGACAGAACAAGACCTAACGGTGTTATTGAAGGTCGCTACTTTGCTCCGCAAGCTCGAGCAACGAAAGAAAGCGCGTTCGGAGAATCTCCATGCTGTCAGTCACTCTCAACGCTGACACAACGATATGATGTCAATTTGCGAGCCGACACCACCGAACGCTCGGAAAGATCCTCAAGCACGGAGATAATCTTCTCGTTCTTTGTTCTTTGTGCCCTTTGTGACTCTGCTCTCATGCCACAGTGCTCGTCGCTTGTGGCCCAAGCGGCCTCGCGTAACACACGTTGCAGCTCTACCTACTACTGCGCGTATCATCCCCACTGCTCGCAGTCTCCTTCTCAAATTTCTCCACTTGCAGGATGTCTGTCCGATTTCAATGCCCGGTCTGTCTAGAACCTTGCCTCCTAGAGGAAATGCGCAACCTTCCGGTCTGCGGTAAGTCCTCATCTAACCGACACAGCTCTGCATTTTGATTGCCAAACTGACGCGTTACTATTGCGTAGGACATGGGTTTTGCAAGGAATGCATCGATGGCACGACTGCTCACAACGTGAAGAAAGGTATTCGCAACCCACCTTGTCCAAACTGTCGCAAGCCCTACACCCCATCGACGGTGACGGGCATTCATCTGGAATTGCCACCCTCGTACGTCGACGATCTCAAAGCTGCTCAACAGAAATTGGACCAGTACAAAGAGGAAGCTGCTCGCTACGGGTCTGAGGTTAATCAGCTCAAGGGAGACATCGAGCGTCGCAAGGACGAAGTTACGCAATTCAAGGGAGAACTCGAGCAGTTCAAGGGGAAACTCGAGCAATCTAAGGAGGAACTGGACCAAAGGAATCTCACGATTAGTCGTCTGGAGTCTCGACACCAGGAAGATCTGAGTGCCGTCGCGATCCGCGAAATACGGCTGGCCGATGAGCAAGAGAAGGTCGGCAGGCTAGAGGAAGAGAAGAAGGTGATGCAGATGACGATGGAGAAGGTCCAACAAGATGCAACGGCATTTCAGGAGTATATGAACAATTTGGTGCGTGGCTGCTTACCTCGTACGATCCGAAGAGACAGACACTGACTTCTTTTAAATGAGTTCAGATTGCTGCACGTGAAACTATAATCCGAACGAAGGAAGGGATTATTCAAGGACTGCAAGACAAGGTCGAAGAGCGTGAATGCGAGATCTTGACCCTGCGGACCGACGTTCAAACGCACGTGGACAAGCGAGCTGAGCAGAGTCAAGAGATCGAGCAGTTGAACATCACGATTGAACAGCTGCGACGCGACACCGCGACCTTGACAAACGAAATCCAAGCGCACTTGACCAAATTATCCGAGCAACGTCAAGAGATCGGACGACTTCAGCACTTGGACGCCTTGGCCGAAGAGCAAGAACGCAGCATTGTAAGCCTTCAAGCAGAGCTCAAGACGCGTGAAGATGAGCTGGCGAAGTCGCGTGAAGAGGTTGCCCAGAGGCAGTGGATGAAAGACAAGTTCGACGAGCAGGGTCGCGAGATCGCTGCTCTGCGCGGTGAGATCCAGGAACACGAGCACAAGCTCAATCAGCAACGTCAAGAGATCAAACGGCAACAGTGCGAGATCAGAGGAAAGAGTGAAATGGTCAGAGATCAGCGTCTGGATCTTGAGACCCAGGCGGGCGTGATAGAGAGGCAGAAAAGTGAGCTTGACGCGATAGAGCAATCGTGGTACGGGACCCTCAATCGCATCGGAGGTGGAACTAGTTCCTTCTTGACTTTCTTCACCCGTTGACATACGCTCTTTACTTTGCCCTGAGATGCGCCATGTACTGTGATGTAGAAACTTACGTCGTACTGTAGCGACTCAGATGTTCAACCTTTAGCGATGTATCGTGGTGTTAGCAGATACGCAGCTTGTATATATAATTGTGCGAGGTCGCTGCATGTATGTATACTCCCCAGCTCTGATACTTCCTCTTCGGCGCGGGTCGGTTAGTGTTTTCCTGTCCTGACAATACCAGTCTCAGCGATACTGATATACACCATGGCATTCCTCCGCGGCCTGCAGCCTCTTTGTATATTCTTCACGATTGGCACGCCATCGTCAACGCTCTATTTCTAAGCACCGACTTCTTCACTGTTCCAACCGACCTTGTCATGCGCTTCACAACCTTTCTTGCAGTGCTCGTTGGAAGCATCTCCGTACTGGCGGCGCCTGTTGTGGTTAGGGACATCCAGGCCCGGAAGCCTTTTGCGAGTAACGAGCCCTTCGCACATCGAGATGTTGCCGGGGCTCTCTATGCGCGAGACTTTGAGTCGTACGTACCACCTCTTAGATGTGATACTGGCATACCTGATAAAAGAACGACTTTCACAGCGAATTCCAGAAGCGCATGACTATGACACATCGCGTCACGGAGCCAGCGATGACCTACGCTGATGACCATGGCTCTCTTCCCGTCCCCAGAAAGTCCTCCAGAAGCAGACCTAAGAAACCTCGGAAGACTCCAAAGGTGAAAAAACCTCGAAGTAAAGGTGGTGATGATTCGGGTGTTGGTGCTGAAGACAATGATGATGGCGATAGTATCGATGTTCCTGCTGGTGCTGGTGGCGTTCAAGTTCCCAAATACGTAGTCACGCCGCCAGAGTAACATCAATGACCACGTATGTCCACCGCGGCTGGACCTACCATTAGAACTAGTAGAGCGGCGACTGGTTGCAATCGACAATCTATGTAAGATGCAGAGATGACTGGTCACTGCCAAGAAGCGGTAGGTGTGTGGGCGATGATTTGCCTAACCAGTTCACAGCATTCATTTTATATTGCTGAGACCACCGAGAAGTAGCGTGCAAACCAGAGAGCAGGGCCGTTTTCAGCGATGCGCCACAGTAAGTAGCCGGAATTTGAAATCGACAGCGGTCGAAGCGAGAGAAGTTAGTGCGGCGCCTGAAATTTACCGTCCGAAGCGAAGTTCCTCTCTCCCATCATGAGTCGGCCAGTCATTCAGTGCTCGTTCAACCCTGAACGTCGAACAAGCAATCGCTCTACACAGCTGTATGGTAAGTTCACTCACTGCGTATGAATGCACCGTTACTGATCCGGTGCATTTTCCCTGCCTGAAATTGCACTTGCAAACCAGCGCCATAGTCACGGAGTTGGCACGGTTCTACTAGGCCGCGACATGTTCAAAGGGGTCCTTGAAGCACGAACCAAATACTCCTTTACGGACCTGCTCAGCAAGGTTTCCATAGACGCATGCATTCGTCGAGGACTGAAGAGATATCCCAAAGATTCCAGTTTTCGAATATCCCGAATAGACGAGCACCACGTCGTGAAGTATGGTCCAGACGTTGACCTCCACGAGGCGGAGACCATGAGGCTCATCGCGGCCAGCACATCGATTCCTGTTCCCACCGTCCATCGAGCCTGGAAAGAAAATCAAACGACATACATTCTAATGGACTACGTGCATGGGATCCCCCTTGATGCTGCTTGGGCCGGCATGTCTCAGCGAACGAAAGATTTCGTCATCGACCAGTTGAAAGCCTATGTTGACGAGTTCAGAAAGCTTCCTTGTCCTCTTGGAGATGGGGCTGTCTGCTCTGCTGTCGGGGGCTACCTTCGGGACAATGGCAGGTGTGGCTCCGAGACGTTCGGGCCGTATAGCACCTGCGACGAGTTCCACCATTTTGTCCACGGTCAACGCACTCTGGACGACATTCGCATGTTTCTCGGCACGGAAGAGCTTGTCGAATTCCACAGTCGTCCCTTCCCCAGATCTCGCTTCACTCATGGTGATCTGGCGCCGCGCAACATCATGGTTGACGGTGCTGGCACAGGGAAGATCGTGGCCATCCTGGACTGGGATGCGTCTGGATGGTTTCCGGAGTATTGGGAATACATTAAGGCAAAGTTGATGACAAGGATGCCATTGGAGTGGGATCTGAGAATCAAGGAGTTCGTTGGAGACTACGAAGCTGAGTGGAAAGCGGACGGTGTAGTCAGAAAGTTCTGTGGCCTTGATCTCGATGGTGATCGACGGCAGTGAGGCCTACATGGATGACAGCAACGACTTCGTCACGCTACAAGTATGCATACAGTACCCTTGGATTCAGTCGATATACCAACTGTTCAGCTTCTTGTTCATTCGAATGTCATTCTATGTCATAGTTTTACAGATCTCAGCGCTTATGTCGTGTCACTTCTTCAGCCAATCATAATCGACATGAGTAAAGGAGGCCGGCTGTCATTCGGCTTACGGTGGGGTCTGTGGCATGCTCACCGGTACTCACCTTCTTTGCACCTTCCTGCTTTGTTAGCACACTCAGCATCGTCGACCTCGTCCACTCAGAATTCAATGTTACGCTTCCAATACAAGCACGCCATCCCGCAGAGATTGCTAAGAACACCACAGAGGCTCAGGTGCGTATATATACAGGCAATGCAAGAAACCATGGGTCATCAACATCCTCTCCTCTCGTCGAACCAAATTCGCTCAAAGTATCCAAACTCTGCATAACAAGATGACCATCGCCGCAAAAGAGCCCGCCTCCGTTACCGCCGAGCTCATCTACTTCACTCCACCTGCCGATGGCTCCAAGCCGTTCACCGATATCAATATCGACTTCAGCAAGGAAGGTGAGGGTCGTAACTGGACGAAGGTGCCGCACGACATCCAGATCGAGAACCTTCGGGGAAAGGAGGGCTCGGTGACTCTCGACCATAACGGCTTCCAATTCTTCAATGGCGCGTCGAAGCACACGTCCTTCGCCAACGACGCGGAAGTCAAGGCGGAGTACTACCCGGAGAGCATCGAGTTGGTGAAGAAGATTACCGGGGCTAGCAGGATCGTTCCGTTCGATCATAGTGAGTGTGCAGTTCTTCGAGCTTTCGAGGATTGTCTTCTGACTACTTCTACCCGCGACCAGCTGTACGCCGTCATCGCCCCGGTGAATTCGACGACGGACCCGAGAGACGGCAGCCCGTCCCCTACATCCACGTCGACCAGACCCCTTCATCCGCCATTCGTCGCGTGCACATGCACACCTCGAAGGAAGACGCACCCAAGCTCCTCGAGAAGCGCTTCCAGATCATCAACCTGTGGCGTCCGATTGGTCGTCCCGCGTATGACTGGCCTCTCACGCTGTGCGACTTCACGAGCATCAACTACAAGCAGGATCTGGTCCCCATGACGTTGAAGTACCCTGACAGGGACGGAGAGACCTTCGGGGTGTCGTTCAATGAGAATCACAAGTGGAAGTATTTGAGAGGGATGACGACGAACGAGTTTGTGCTGATCAAATGGTGAGTCGTCGCAGTGGACGCGATTGAGAGGGCTACAGCTGACTTTATTGCCAATAGCTACGACTCTCAGGAGGACGGGAAGACGGCACTCCTCACTCCTCACACTGCGTTCAACGATCCTTCCACTCCTCCCGACGCTTTGCTTCGTGAGTCTGTAGAGTTGAGGTTGCTCGTGTTCTACGATTAGACCTTTTACCTTTACGGATCGCTGTTACACTTTAACGGAACGGAAACGCGCGGTCGGGGTCTATCTCACCTCTCCGCTTTGTATCTCTAACATGTGTACTTCGTACGAAATGTATCAATAGAAGGCCCACTCTCTTCTGCTCATGTGTGCCGCACGTATGGGTATCGACGCATAGGAATTGGTGAAGAGGTTAGCCAAGCCATGTTGGAGTAGATGAGTGACGTTCAGGCGTTGATACCGAGGTTGTCAGTGCTGCTTTATATTTATTCTGGCAGCTTCTTCGTCACACTATTTTCAGCGAAACAAGATGAGAGAATCGAGTCGTATGAAGGGTTAGATTGTTTTACAATACATAAGTATACACAATGGTAGGGAGTATCGTGTCTGGGTATACAACACAGCGTTATCCTACACCCTCTTACAGCCTCGCACTAACCTTAACCTTCCTGGCGTTAGCAGTAAGAATCTGAGCCGCGTCGTTGACCATAGAGTCCACGATGACTTTCGCGGGAAGAACGTCGTTGATCAGGGCAGAGACACGACCGATCAAGAAAGTCCGAGCCTCTAACGACTTCTCAGGGTGCGCTTTAAGGTCCTCGTCGTACGGGAGGATACCCTTGGAGGTCAGCTCCTTGATCTCTGCCTGTCGGTTGTTGTTCCTGATATCGCAGCATAAGACATCTTTACGGGAGAGACAGAGAAAGCTGGCTCCAGGCGTACCAGTCGTCAACGTAAGGCGTCCTCCTCACACGCAGCGGCCGACCAGTATAGATCAACGTCGTGATCGCATCCTCGTACCCAGCACTCAACACCGCCTCCTTATGAGCCTTCGGCGCACCCGCCTCCGTTGCCGCCACAAACCGCGTGCCCACCCAGACAGCCTCGGCGCCCCACGACAAGTTCGCAGCGAGACTCCGTCCGTCGTACACGGCACCGGCACCGATGACGTAGACAGGTCCGCCGGTCAAGGAAGATTTGTGGCCTCTGACGGCGTCGACGCAGGCGGGGATGAGGATCGAAGCGGGGATGTCGCCGGTGTGGCCTCCGCCCTCGCCGGCTTGGGCGCAGATGAGATCACAGCCGACTTCGAGTGCTTTAGGGACGTGCTTGGGGTGGCCGACCATCTGGAGATGAACGGGTAAGCAAGTTGGTCGGAATGTGTAGTGCGAGCGGGAGAGTAACGTACGTTCATGACGAAGATTCCGGCCTTGTGCAGTTTGTCGACGATCTCCTTTGGTGGGACACCGATAGCGCAGACGAAAAGGGTAGCTTTCTCCTCAATGATCACGTCAATGAGCTCGGGAAGTTGACCCTTTGTGTAATCATACTAAAACGGATTATTCGTTAGCACACATGCAGTGAGCTAAGGTGATGGACCAGGGGGGACATAATGATATGCGAAAGGGGGGAAACGTACGTTCGTCTTGCGAGCATTTCCGCCAATCTGAGGGAGGAGCAAGTCGACACCGAATGGTGCGTTCTTATCCTTCAAGTCCTTCTTGAGCTCGTGGATCTATGGACGTCGTGTGAGCACGGAAATCTGAGCAAAATCTGAGCGTAAACAGCAGCTTGAACGCACCTGTGTTCGCAGAACCTTTGGTGTGTAGCCAACACCACCAATAACACCCAATCCTCCTGCGTTGGTGACAGCCGCAGCGAGCTCCGGACCCGCAGCAACGTTCATACCTAAGATCATGCAAGTCAGCGACATTGGACCTTCGCAGCAACTCTCCAAGTCAAACAACACATACCAGCCAAGAGGATAGGATGCTGTATCTTGAACAGCTCGGTAATTGGTGTTGAAATAACAGACATCTTCGTGATAGAGCTGGAGGGGAATATAGACAGAGAAGAGGAAGGAAGGGGATAATTTGCCTTTGGCGTGGCACCAGTTGCATATAAAGCACCGGGCGCTTCCGGGCCCGGAGTAAAGAGGTCCAGTCGCCCGATCACTACCATCCGCACAATCACATGAATCCGGACTACCGACTGGCCGGGTTCTCCTTCCGCTGACAGTTTACATCGTCGTACTCTTCTCGATGCGAGCAGTTCGAAGCGAGTTCGCGGTGATAGCGGTTGTAATGCTCAACGTTCAACGCAGAAGGTGGCGTCATCGGACTGGATCTGATTCAGATGCGAGAACGCAATGCGATCTACAGCAGACGAATGCTTAGCATGAACGAAAGTAGATGCAGCAAAGTAGAATGAGTATGTGAACATGCAAGGGAACGAATGTGTGTAAGCAAGCGTCATGTCCAGCGCATCCGGTGTAATAGAAAACCTAGAAGATCATGAATAACGCCAGGGAGCGACTGTGGGGATAAGATAGGATATGATATAGCAAAACAGTCAGATGAGATGAGATGATACGAGATGGGTATGTGGATGCGAGCGGTATAATAACCTGGGGGAATGGAGAGAGCAAGAGAAAAGCGAAGGATAGAGGGACGAAGGGGAGAAAGTTATGAAAGAGCCGGTGGTGCTGGTGATGCGCCCTCCGCTGCAGGTCGTGCGCTGACCGGTATTGACGACACGGAGTTCTGCACACTGGCACGCATCATACGACGCAGCCTGGAAAGCTCGTCGGCCAAATGACTGCAAACGGCGCACAGAGTAGATCAGCAGTTGCCCAATAGGTCTAACGCATAAGCCACTCACTTAGCGGTTTTGGATGCCTGCTCATTATCCTTCCCTGACTTCGCCACGTCCTCCTTCAGCTTCTCAAGCTCAACTTCGAACCTCTGCTCTATCTCCTTCAACACCTTCTGATGCTCAGCCAGGAGCTTCTTCACTTGCGTACTGCCGCCCTCCTCTTGGTCCTTCTTCACTTGCTCTGCAAGCTTGGAGTACTTCGTAGCAGCAGATGCCGCCTCCGTCTTCACCTTCTCCTCGCGCTTGCGCATCTCCTCTCTAAGCGCAGCGTTATCCGACTTGAACCCATCTACAAGACCCTTGAACGAGTCCCGCAGCGCAGCGTACTCGCGCTCAGATTTTTGCGTCCGTGCGGAGGCCTCCACGAGCGATGCCTCCATCTCGCGTATGGACTTTTTGGAGGTGGTGGTTTCATTCTTCAGTGATGACTTTAGCAACACAACTTCCGCCTCCGCCTTCCGCGCGCGCTCCAGCACCTAGCATGCGTACTGTGAGACACGTATTCACAACGAAGCTCGGTCAACACGCACCTCCTGCAGCAATCTCTCTTTCCGCGCCACCACATTGTTCAACCCCTCGTTCTCCAACCGCAACCGCTCCCTCACTTCCTTCAAATCTTCCGACTGGCGCGTCAACTGACTGACTTGCCGCTGGCTCAATCTCAGCTGCGCCTTGGTGTTCTCCAGCGCATTCTTCGCGTTCAACACACCCGCTTGGAGATCCGCCAGGACTTTCGTGGTGTTACCGGGGGCGAACGAGGCGCGTCGATTCGGAGACGTGGCGGATGAAGAAGAGATCGAGTTCGTCGAGGTCCCGAGGTGCAAGGTCTGTCCACCACCGCTATCTGAGTTCTCTTCTGCGAGCGCACGTGCGTTTCCTGGAGTCCAACCGCGCGTTCAACCACGCCACATAATGAGTTCAGTTCTGAGATAGAGAGTGGGGAAATGGGTGGTATACTGACCTACGGAGGAGACTGGAATCCCTTAAGTCAAAGGTAACCCGTCAGTTCAACATACACGTGGTACCGACAGCACATAGGCTTGGGGATATTGATTTACGTACGACTCAGTGTTCTAGTTGGGCTTGCCGCTCTCTGCTTGGTTGGCGAAGCCATGGGAATGCCCTCTCTGATGCCGTTCTCCTCGCCGAAATTCCGGGATTCACGTCGAGGAAGCGGAAGACTGGAGTCGGGACCTGCAAGCGTTTGAAGGACTTCGTAGCTGTTCCGTCGGGACATGCGACTTGAACCGGAGTGTCCATTGGTGTAGGAGGAAGGTGGTGGTGGCGATTCGACAAGTTCGCCGGGAGAGAAGGGTGGGGAAGCGAGGGCACCTGGAGGGAGAGGGCGTGGTCCTCGCAGGAGTGTGTTTTCCAAGCTGTTGAGTTGGGCCTGCTGGTGGCGGATGTTATGCTTGAGCGTAGACATCTGTGTCCGTAGGATGACTTTTAGGGTTGGAGGATGGGAGGAATTAGAGGATTAAATTAGCTTGATACTATATTTCAGTAGGTTTGAGTGGTGTGAGGAGGTAGACGGATGACAACGATCGCATTCAGGAAGAATGGCAAATATGGCAAACAAATGGATGGTTGGACGAAGTAAAATGAAGCACTTCCATCTTGTAACCAGGTGGAGTCGATGCCATCTGCCGGAATGCCTGCCTCTCCACAGAGGCGGCTGTGCGTCGGGATTGCCAATTGCAGTCCTCTAGGGCACCAAAGCGAGCCCGAGTGACTTCGACGCGTCCGCATCGACAGACCAGCAGCGGTGACCTCATCGCGGTACCTCTGATGATGTCGCGCCAACAAGAGAAGCGACAGCATCAATGACATATCGAGCAGGCCGGTCGAAATAGGTGGCGTGAAGGAAGACAATAGAGTAGATACCCACCTGATTCGTCCTGTGCGGTGACAATAGGGCTCGAGGAACGGCCTGATCGCAGAGAGCTTCGCGATGACGGACGGGAGCTGGGACGGGGAGGCGATAAAGGAGAGGAGAGGTAGGGCCCAGAAGACATGAAAAGGAATGACCGAGAATAGTGTGGAGAGAGTCGTGAAAGCAAAAAGACGAAGAGTCGGTCGAAAGAAAGGGAGATGTGGGCGTCGGTGGTGTCGACGAGCGTACGCGCTGTGCCAATGAAGGCGGTGTCGGGTCGAAGCAGCAGCTCTGGCAAGCGCAAAACGCGCCCGGGCGGGAAGCGTCCGTTTCGGGAAACCGCGCCGATAACGGTCACGTGGCAGGTTCGAGTCGCGTTGTGGACGCGTTCGCTAAGGCTTGGCCCGGCGTTGTTGGCCTCGACATCGACGTCCTCGACCCGCTCTCGTGAGTAACTCACTGCCTCCGACGCTCTCCACGTTTCTGAAGCGCTCTGTAGCACGATGGCGGGCATGCTTGAAACCCCCTCCCGCGTATGGCGGCGCATCCAGGACACCGAAGGACGAGACATGCCTTCTTTGCCCTCCCTCCCTGCTTTCGACGATTCCCAAGAACCTGAACCGGAGACGACAGATGACGACGAAGACATTTTGCACGACTCATTGCCCCTTCAATCTACCCCTGCCGCCCACTCCCTACATAAGACGGCTTCCACCATCCGACCACCCTCCAGTACTAGCAGCACCGCAAGATTCGCCCGCTCCATCATCTCACGTTCCAGCAAATCCTCACTCAACTCCTCCAAAGGTCAAACGACTCGCCAGTACAGCCTCCCTCCAGACGACAGCTTCGATATCAGCGCCATTCCACGTCTACCAAACGCAAGCGACCACGCAGATTTCGCAGATATTCGTAGCAGTGATCAGGAGACGGAGAGTAACGAAGGATCTGTACCAGATGTTTATTTGCCCTCGGGAGTGGTGGATGACGACGAGCTGGATATCACGGAGGCTTTGGCGTCGGTCAGTCGTTCGGGATCGCCAGCACCGGACCCATCGCCAAAGAAGAAACTTTATGATTACTCCGTGAGCTTGAAGTCTGAGCCCAGGGTGAGTACATTTACGAACTACAACTTTAAAGCTTGTTCTCATGCGTTGTGAAAGGCTTCACCCTTCGATAAGCTTCGCAACGTCTCCATTAGAAGGCCTCCTGTACGACCACCCTCCAGAAACAGGACCCCTTCATTGACCCATACGATCTCTCCAGCATCATCTCCTTCGAACTCTACACCTCATAGCACAAGATCGTTCCAGTACTCTAGGTCAGCGAATGCGTCTCCCATACCGGCCCTTTCCATCCCTCTTCCTCGCTCGGCCACTGCTTCCCCTACTGCTGGCTTCTCTGCAAGATTCGGCAGGTCGACCCCGCAGCAGAATGACCGCGGTCATTCGGGAGATGACGAGCAGTCAGAGCACGACATGTCAATGGCCACGAACTCCGACCAGGGCGAGTTGCCTTTACACGAAGTGGACGAACATACGGACTCGGATCAGCCTCCCAGTCATAGCCAAGATGAACGTGAGCCTACGTTCTCATCGGAGGAGGGCATGCAATCGGCTAGCAGAGACTCTAGTCGTCAAGACGGTACACCGGGAAGCAAGCACAGTCTCATACCCTCTCCAGCGCAGCTGCATACCGCCTTCTCTTCGCCCGCGCCATCTATCACTTTCACTCCTACTCCGGCGTTCCAACCACGTCCACGAGCGCGCTTCGGTGTTCCACCACAAGCACAAAGCACCACACCACAAGATCCCCCAGACGAATCTCAAGAATCTCAAGCCGAGGAAGAAGAAGAAGAACCCTGGCATCCCGACCAAGACGAAGATGAGGGACTCGACGAAGGTGGCGATTTGGTACCTCAGACACCCGTCCCCGCGACTCCGTACGCACACAAGCGATCCTTCCTCCTCTCAGTCATCAATTCCACCGCCAGACCCCGTATGAAATTCCTTCCAACACCTCATCCTCATCGCGTCGGCGGCGCCACTTCTCCGATCCCTCCTCCAAGTCCAGAAGACGAGGCCGAGGCCGATGTCGACGAGACCGAGACTCAACCCATAGAGCCAAACACGCCCGGGACCGCTCTCCGTCCTGGAGTCGCTTTTGCTGGTATCACACCCCGACCCCGGGGGCCAGTCCGCCGACGTCTTTCTCATCCCCTGTCCCATGGCTGGACAGCAACCTCAACCACCACCGGATCGGGTTCAGGTTCCTCAGAAGCAGCTCACGACCTGCACGACGACCGCATGTCCGTGATCTCCACCACCTCTTCGCAGGATCTGACCGCGCACGCCCGAGCGAACGCGTCGTTCGACCCGATCATGGGGTTGGGTGAGCGTGGGCATGGGGTTGGACGCTTCAACGCGGGCAAGCTCAATTCGTATCTGCATGGATTGAACCGGAAGCTGCAAGAGGAGAACGAAGGGTTGGTGGAACAGCTGAGGGCGTACGAGGAGAAGTACGGTGCTATGGATGAGAGCCAGGGTGCGGGGAGCGAGAGGACGGGGTCAGTGAGCTCGGCTGCGCCTCAGATGCAGGGGAGGAGGGTCAGTGGTGGTGGCAGACGCGTTAGTGCGGGTCCGTTAGGACTGAACGACGTGACGGAGGATGCGGCAGAGGTCTGGGGCGAGGAGAAAGCCGCGCTGGAAGAAGTCATTGACGAGTTGAAGGAGGAGCTGGAGAGGTTGAATGCAGAGAAAGAACAAGCGGAGAAGCTCCTTGAGGATGAACGTGGTGATCGGTCGAGGGATAAAGAGAGGTGGCGGGAGCGTATGGGCGAGGTTGAGAAGGGCGTGGAAGGGATCGTGAGGGAGTTGGAGAGCAAGCAGCGCGAAGCCGAGGCAAAAGTCAAGTCTTTGGAAGGGGAGAAAGCTTTGGCCATCAAGGGACTCGAGAGGCAGCTTTCGGAGGTCGTTTCGGAACGGGATGTTCTAGCTGAGCGAGTGGAGCAGGCAGAGTCCGCACTCGAGGGTGGCAAAGGCCTCGGAGCTGAACTGACCGCTGCAAACGATCGCGTCAGCAAGGTCATGGGCGAACTGAAGTCTGCCAACCTGCAGATGCAAGGGCTCGAAGACGATGTCGCGTTGGCGGAAGGACGGATCGACACTCTGGAGAAAGAGCTCAGGGAGGAGAAGCGCTACAACTCCGAGCTTCAAGACGAACTCGACACCGGTAAGACGAAGTTATCCCAAGCTCAACAGCGCATCACTGCGCTGGAGACGGACCTCAACACAGCGCGTGCTGAGATCGCCGAGAACAAGCACTACATCACGCAGCTCGAAGAAGACGGCAATGCTGTTGTTCGTCGTATCCAAGCTCTCGAAGACGAACTCGGTCAGGCTAACGAGAACGTTGAAGCACTGGCCCAGGAGCTCGAACAAGAGCGGGAGCGTTCTTCTCAGTTGGAGGATGAGGCGGATCGCGCAGGAGAGCTTGCTAAACAGATGGAGGAAGCCCTCGAAGCCGCAGAGACACAGATCCGGTCCGATGAAGAGCACGCCGCCGGGCTGAAGTCTAAGATCGCTGCGCTGGAGCGAGAACTGGACAAGTCGCAACCGACAAACTTTGGAATGGATTCCGGAGTGCAAGCGGACATCGACGCGTTGGAGAGCGAGCTCGCAGATGCCAATCGGGAGGTCGCCAAACTCAACACCTTGCTCAGCCAATCTCCTGCGCGTAAGGCTATTGAGAAGGCCAAAGACGCGAAGATCGAACTTCTGGAGAGGGAGAGAGACGACCTCCAGGAAAGATTGAAGACGCTGAAGAACACCTCCATGATCGCCATGAGCACTCCTCACAAGCTGGCCAACGCAGGCGGCATCTCTCCCATGCATCGACAGATCCTAGCGATGTCCTATAAGAGTCCCAGGACACCTGGTGGTCCGCTGAGAGACGTAAGTGCTCGATTGTGACGTTCTAGGCATGCGCTTGAATCTGACTGGGGACGTGCAGCTCTCTTGGCTCCAGACCACCATGAACGACCCAACCACCGCTCCCCTCTTTGCAGAGATCGAACGTCTCCAACAAGAGCTAGACCGCGCTAATCATAGCATTGACGAGAAACTCGACCGTCTCGAGGACGCCGGCCTGGGTGTCATCGGTTTGACCAAGAAGCTCGAAGATGCCAAATCTCAGATCGTGGTTCTGGAAGATGAGATCGGACGCGCCACCCGTCGGGAGGACCGTCGTCTACACCGACTTGAGAAGCTGCGTTGCCAGAAATGCCAAGTCAAGGTAGACTTGAAGGGCTTGTCATCCAACGTCGGCGATGAAAGGTATGCGGAGCGCTTCTGTATTAGCATTCACCTTCTGATGAACATGTATAGTTCCATTCTCGACTCTTCGATGTTCAGTCTCCCGCCAGAACCGCCTACACCGCCTACTCGGACCAGTGAGAAACTACGCCTCGACTTGCTTGCCGTGAACAAACGGCTGGAGACCATGCAAGACCAGTGGGAAGGAGAACGTCGAAAGTTGACTGGAGAGAACGCTGTCCTCCAAGACGCAACGAAACGCCTCAACGCTGAAGTTCGTAGTGCCAAGTCTGAACTGGAGCGGTACGTTGACATTGAGAGGACTGGCGAGCGAGGCAAGGCTGCCATGCAAAGAGTGAGCTCTTAGTTCTGCTCTCTGGGGAATGTGCTGATGTCTGTTACAGGAACTCGAACGAGCGAAACGTACCGTCGATGACCTTGAGTCTGAGCTCAAACAGGAGCGGGCTCGATTGCGTGAGCTCACAACAGAGCAGAGCGAGGCCGAACGCCAGAAAGAGAAGGTCATTATTCAACTGCGGCGCACTGAGTCGGTGAGTATTTTAATAAACAGGTATTTCGGAAGTACGAGCTCATAAGCATCACGCACAGGATATGGCTGATATCAAAGAGCACTTGCTCAAGATGAAGCACGAGAACCATGGTTTGGAGAACGAACTTCGCGGTAGGTGGCATCAGCAATTACGCTCCATTCAGTGACTCAATATCTCCGCAGGTAACGCCCACGCCGAACAAAAAGCCCGTCGTCTCGAAATGAAGGTGTCCGAAAACACAGACACCATCGAGCAACTCCGCCAAGAGCGCTCCCTCCTTGTCGCAGACCACAAGAAGCTGCAAAAACGATATGCCGAGGCGTCCTCGCATGTCACCAAGCTTCGAGAAGAGCACGCAGCATCCCAGCAGTCTCACGAAAAGCGACGTCACCAACTCGACCTGCAAGTCCTCGAGGTAGACGATCTCCGCCGAGCGCTCTCACAGCAAGCCACAGATCTCCAGCGAGCAGAAGAGGAGAATGCCCGCATCAAGAGCGAGAAGAGCGACGTGGCGAGGACTGTGAGCAGTCTGGAGGCGGATTTGAGGCGCGTGAAGCGAGATGCGGAGGCGTTTGGACGGGATCTGAAAGCGTTGAGGGAGCAGAAGGAGCGGCTGGAGAAAGAGAAGGAGGAGGAAGTTGTCAAGGCGCAGAGAGCGCAGAAGCAGACTCAAACTCAGATCAGGATTCTCAAAGAGGAGTTACAGACGCACAAGACGAGAGGAAAGGAAGAAGACGCGGTTTGGAAAAATCACGTGTGCGCAGCGTATGTATATTTCGATATTCGGTTGTTCGTTTGCACAACGTCCTCATTCGCCGATTTGCTTCACAGAGACGAAACTCAGCTGGTGGCTTTGAGGGCACAACACAAGAACGAGTGCAAAGGCTTGATCGTGCAGATCCGCTATCTCAAAGCCAAGTTCACGCGCGAATCCATATTACGCTCCGACTTAGGCTTCCAGAAACGCTACCTCCTCGCTCTCCTCGCTCGCTGTGAGAGAACCGAGAACAAGATCTTGGCCGTCATTGCAACGATCGGGTACCCACCAGCAGAACCGCCAACTCCTCCAAAGAAGAAGAAACGGTCGTTGAAGAGCGCTGTGATATCTGTGCTTTTCTTAGGACGTGTGAAGTGAGATCTCATTCTTTTCTCTCGATGCGCGTCTTCTGACCAAAGCAACTTGTAGGCGGGCAAGTGAAGTATGGCGAGAACATTGTTCTTCGAAAGACGCCATCGCCGCAGCGTTGCAAGATGTCCGTCGTCGGCGAATAGTGTCTGCACCTAGTCCGTCTAGCGGTACCACCACCAACGCTGTTGCTACCAGTAGCAAAGTTAGGTCATGACCATCTTAGCTCTTCCTGACATTAGTTTGCTGCAATTGTTGAACTCATTGCATGTAACTTATCCACCTCATCTTCGTTCTTCGCAATCTTCTGCATGTTATTGTATATCCTCAGCTTCGCTTAGTTGCATGTTCATGGCGATCCTCACCAGCAATTCTTGTATTCCAGTCATCCTTTCTCCTCTATTAGCAGATTGTACTTTGTACGAATATAAAGTGACAACACGCGGCATACAGTACGCATCTAACCGAGGCTCACTTGCCAAGATTCGATGCATAGGGTACCAATAAGCATTCAATATTCAAGCTTCAGGTGTTATTCTAGCCCTCTGAAATTGGTCTTCCCTGAGAATGACCATTCCAAGACCCGGACAAGACCCCGGACATGCCGGAGGGCGTAAGGGATGCCTCGACGTCGACGCCGAGCGAACCAAAGCTCACGAACCACGCCCCACAGTAAGGAACGACTGTGCCAGGACTCTTGGAACACGGCTCACCCAACACCGCGAAAGACCACTGTTCCAGCATTCTTGAAATACGATTGTCCCACCATTGGCTGCATTGCAGGCCATGATTGAGCACATCCCAAGCTAGATCCTCGGACGGCAACCGGTCTGGCATGGTTCTGCGAATACCGTGAGGGTTGTGCGTAGTCCAAGATCCTGGAACACCTTCAGTGACGAGGGTGCGAATGAGGTGGACCGACACTGTATGAGCCGTGATCGAGGCACACCACTGTATTGAGAAATGAGCGTTCCAAGAGTATTGGAACACGTCCTGTTCCAGTAGTCTTGAATTATGGTCCATTCCACCACCCAGGGAATACGACTAATCCAAGTCTCTTGGAACACAGTCTGGTATGAGACCTTTTTCCCGCTAGAACACCGCTATCTGAGGACCTTTGGAACACGGTCTATCCCAGCACCTACGAGATATGGCTGTTCCAATAATCTTGGAACACGACTACCACGCTCAAATGGTCCACGCCGTAGCTCTTGATGTCATGACTGTCCCAGAAACCTTGGATAGCGATTTTCCTAATGTCTCGAAGCTGCCATATTACCCCGGAATTGCAAAAGTCGCTTCGGTTCAATCTTCGCTGCTATGATTCGGCCAGTGAAGATCTCAAGCCTAGGGGACAGACACGTCCATACAGTCTTGTCCTGCACGCCGCCAATCACAAAGGGGGGAAGCTTGCTAAACAATAAGATTATGCTGCGGAATGATACAGTGAACCGTGCCAAAGCTGAGACCCATAGCAGATCTTGCGTGTAACGTCATGAAGACTTGGGTGGACCCTTCTGAGCAATAACGCGCACTGCGTCTTTACTGAACAGATACGATGCGCCGCTCCATATTGTCGTCGTACCGACAATCCACCTGAGAATCATCAGCAGAGTTTGCGATGCTGGGAATGGGATAGACGTACTGCAGCGCGATCAGTGGTGCTGCCACATCGAACGGGAGGAGCGGGCTGATGGTCGTGAAGCCCATCAGCAATAGCTGAAGGAAGGTATTGTACTGCATTATCTCGTCAATGGCGGACGAGAATGACGCGCAGGAGGGTACGGCACCTTGCTTATTTGCGTCGGCCGTACTTCAGCTGATGGAATCGAGAAGTCCCAATACCGTTTGAAAGTTTTCTGCAGCAGAGAATTCAGCAGGATGACAGGGATGAGAGAATGAGTGCTTACGGGCTGCGGCAGAGAGGTGTATCTGATATAAAAGGCAGAAAGACTGAGGAGAACGTCGCGTCCCAAGATGACCACCGCCAGAGGTACTGTCGATGTCAAGTCAGCCCCAGAGTGAAAGGGTACCTGAAAGCTCTACTCACCTGGTAGCATCCCCTTCATAGCCAACGTGATAGTCAATGTGGTCATCAACGTCTTATCCGCAGCAGGGTCCAAAATTGTTCCCAGGACAGACTGCATCTTGAACCGCCGCGCAAGGAAGCCATCCGCCTGCGTACCCCCTCATCCGTCATTGTCATCCCTTCTCCACAAGATTGAATAGTGAAAAATACGAACAACGTCGGTGAGACCCGCATACACCAAGAGACTTGATGCCATGACGAAGTTGCCCTCAACTATACTCCAACCCAGGACGGGACATGCCAGGATGCGCGAGACGGTGAGGAGATTGGGGATGGTATAAATGTTCTCGCGAAAGGTTTTGGAGAACTTGTCGTCGTTGTTCGGTTCAAGATGGGTTGCAGGCTGGCCATTATTCTCGCCTGACTGTCGTGAATACGGCCGTGTGACCAATTGGTGTGCTTGAAATCGGGGAGTCCATATTGTCTTTCGGGTAATATGAAACTTGTGAACCGCGCGAGAGAAAGAGAAGTTTCTCGAGAATAGAGGAGTTCGATGTCGAGCCCAAAGTCGCGAAACGTTGATGTGCATATTACAGCTTGGAGAGGGTCCGTCAGGATTGAATATTGAATATTGAAGCTTGAAGTCGCGGTTATTACCGTCGTAGTGAGGCGTAGTGACAGTCGCACGCGAAAACAAAAGACGCCAAAGATCAGTACTCAGTGATCGTCGTGAAACATCAAATTACAGCCTTGTCTACCACTACTGTATCCTACTATCCATGATATATACACACATCGAATCGAGGAGCTACAAAGTGACGAAGGCGGTAAGTTACGAGGCAAGAGAACATTCAAATTGGGAAATGGGGCGAACCTAAGTAGCAATTCAATCATCCGAATTCGCGCTTAATGGTCGTCGTATGGGCCAGGCTTGAGACGGGCGTTGGCGAGGGGTCCATAACTACGAATTTCGTCCAGAATGAAGGTGATGGGCGTGGCGTAAGTCACATCGACCTTCGGATGTCCATTGCCGGAAGTGAGCATCCCTCCTATCCTACCATGGCCATCGACGACCACGGACCCTGAGTCGCCAACCTCAGAGAAGGGATTGCCGTCGACACCCACGATCGCCCATTCCCAAGAGGTCCCCTGCACAACCATGTTCCGACCGTATCGAGTGAAAGATCGTATGTTGTTGGAAAGACCAACCGTGAGACCAGAGGCCATACCGCTCTTGAGAACTACCATGGTGTTCAACCTATCGTCAGGGTCGGTCGAGGTGGCCTTCATTTCTTCGTCACTGATGATGTTCTGGAGATGCAAGAGGTAATAGTCCGACGGAAAAGCGACACGAGTGATGTTCGCGTTCATCCTGGCGTCGAGATTTGCGAGAGTAGGGGCGTCGCGCAAGCTGATGACGTTACCCATGAACTCGTTCCAGTCTATCATGGATGGGTCAACCTCGATGACCGCGATGTCGTCCGTACACTTCTTGCGACCGACACCGACAGCGAAGCGTGGGGAGAACAGTACGTGCCCCAAGATACGGTTGGTAAGAGGGGTCCAATTCTTGAGATCGTGACGAAGAGTTTCGAGGCTTTGTTTCTTGGCTGTGGCTAGGTCCTTCGCTATTATGTGCCCTTGACGCATCGTCACTGCGACCGTCTTCCCCTTCATCTTCTGCAAGATATCGCTGTGTTCACGAATTCGGTCCTCCTCGTCATGGATGAGGCCATCAAGAGAATCCAAGTGCTTTCGGAGCAGTCTGTCGTCGAGGACGAGGATATTATGGCGGTCTTGATCTTGGGTTGTGTACATGAACACCTTGTTCTCCGTGTCTGTGACGTCAGAGGAGTCCGGGAACGCGACATGTCGGACGGTGACCAAAAAGAGTCTTTTGCCTTCTCCACCCTCATCGATGAAGAAACCGCCAGTGCCTGAGGCCCAAGGTGTACGCTGAGCACAGATCGGTATTCCGAGCGCAGAGGTGAACGGTTCGCGTTGCGCGGCCACAACATCCAGTTTGGAACTTGGGTTCTGTAGACGAGCACCAGCCAACCTAAGAAGCTTTGATTCTTTTATCTCGACCTCGGCGTCGTCAACACCGCAATCAAGCAGAACCTGCTTGCACTTGAAAGCTACCTCGATGCCTACGTCGAAGGACAGGGACTGCGGCTCGACGCCGATCCAAACGATAACGTTCCAGTCCGAGGGTTCGTGGCCAATCCTCCAGGCTTCGATGCTGTTGAAATCGATCTCCCCTTCGCACAGGATGGTGTGTATCTGGGGGACAAGCTTTTCCTCCCAGATTTCCGCGATGCGATGTCGTCCCAAGGGTCGAAGTCTTTTCGATCGGAGAAACGAGCCTGCACCAGAAGGTTGATGCCATGGGGTAAAGCTCGTGCGGGCGACAAGTTTGGGTTTCGAGGGAAAGCCGTAGTAGTAGCCTTTAATCTCATCGTCGGAAGGGGCGGACGGGCGGACGTCGGGCATGTTTGGTCTCGGTTCGAGGGGGGGTTCGCCAGTAAGTGAAGCTTCTGGGTGCAGCGCCAGCAGGGAGGTTTTGGGGGAAGACCTTGTGGGGCCGGTTTGGTGCGGTCAATTTGAGTCCGCGTTGCAGCCATGGTCGGAAACGGAAACGGAAACAAAAATGCAAAGATGGAGATGGGACGGAACCAAGAACGGAACACCGAACAAGACGACCACGCGGGAACTAAAACGAGGCGCGCTTACTCAGCGCTTCCGACCACATGACTCGACCTCAGTAATCAAGCAGCACCGGCGCCTGAGCGGCTCGGTTCCGATTTCATCAGCTGACTCGCCGGCTCCTGATACCCACTCCGGTCGTATAACCGTATAATCGCGACACAGCCCGCTACCGTGCGTATGATGTCTTTCGAGTTTGCTTGGAATTTGGATTGGATTGGACTGTGATTGGACTGAGGCTTACAGCTCAGGCTACACCCACACAACTCCACCCACACACCCCAAGAGCATGACATCGAACACATCTCCCTTCTCCGTCCTCAGCCATTCATCCACGCTCTCCAACAAGGCCATCGCCCTCCCGCCCCCCGCCTTCTCGCGCGCTTTTCCAGGCCACATCGCCTTCTCGTGCACACCAACGAAGTTCACCTTGATCTGGTGTTGTGGTGCAGGAGTGGGTGGCAGCTTCACGACAAAGTCTGCGGTCCATACGTCGTGTCCGTAGAAGGAGCCTTCTTTGATGTGGTGCCGTGCGTATTCGTCTGGGGGGTTGTCGTCCAGCGGCCAGCTGATGACGTGTGCGTCGAAGGCGATGGCTAGTACCGGAACAGTTGTCGGTAAAGCACAGTAGAAAAGTTGAGACGAATCCACGTACCAGTCCATATAATCCCGGGATGGTTCACTATCAGTGTGAAGCTTCTCGTGCCCGCCTTCGCATCTATGGTATCGTTGATGGCAGTTACAGAGAAGGTATGATCCGGCGCGTTCATATATTCAGGCTTGAGAGGCAGTTCTAGCTTGTACGGCGTGATGAACTGCAGACAAGGTTCAGTAAAACGTGCGGATGAAGATAGAACTGCAGAGACGTACATGGGACAAAGGGTAGATCGTATCCCAATCACCATTCCAATCGTCCATAATAACAGGAGATGGCGCATCGCCAGGTAGAGAGAATTCCTTAGCGAGGTCATGGGCAAGTTCATGGAATCCAGGCGCGCTGTCGGCTGCAGCGATATGCAAGTGTTGTTCCGAGCTTGTGATCTACCGAACATCCAAATCCTCCATCAACACATGCCTCGCGACATGACGCAAGACCATAAAAGCGGACTGACGTTTTCCATGTGCATAACATACAGTCTTTTGGGATGCATCTTATCAAATGGTTCCCGAGTACAGAACACCGCGATGGCGACGGTGCTGAGAATGGACGAAAGTAGGATAGCACGCCCTAGGATGCGAGGGAACCGGTGGATGAACGGTAAGAGGAGAGGGAGCGTGATGGATCCGGTGAATGCGACTATGGAGGCGATGATGTAGTCTCCGGGTGCGTCTCCTCCCATACGTCCTGTCTAACACAACGGCTTCCGTCAGCAGTGCGTTTGGGAGAAAGTGGAACGGTAAGACAGTCACTTACCAATGGAACGAACACGTCGAGAGTATTGAATATCATCTCGGATCCGATGTTGAGAGGAACGAACAGGCCGATGGCATAGGTCCACAAAGAGATACCTTCATCGGCCTTGATGAAGGGGTTGAGAGCAAGTGCGATGAAGAGGGGAAGACCCAAGAGGAAGAACACCGCAGCAGAACCTACACCTAAGAACTGAATGGCACACGCCGTGGTAGAATACAACAGTAGAAGAGACGTAAACATTGAGTGTTCGTGGACTCGGCCGACGAGCAGTTGAGATACCAGGGCACCTGCAATGTACGTGTCAGTACAGTCAGAGAGAATGACTGACGATGCTTCTTACCGGTCACTGCTGCGGGACCGTAGAGCAGCAAACACGATAGCTCGACGGCGAACCAACTCATGCCTCTGTGCAGCACTCCTGTCATGAGGAAGGCAGCAACGTTCGCTCCAACTACGGCGCCAAGCAGTCCCAGCAAATGTGCGCCGAGACCCTTCAAGTTCTGAGAAATGACTCCTGCTCCTTTGCGTGCTGTCGCGTTGACGAGAACGATGCTTGCACCGAAGAGCAAGGTGTACAATACCTTCGCCGTGCTGAACGAGTACACGAAGAAGTAATGGAAGGCGTAGAAGAAAACCGTGGTGGGCTTCGTATATCCGGCGGTGAGTGTCGGTAAGGGAGATTCCGAAGAGGCGAGGTATTGCAATAGTGCGAGCGTGTTCTCGGCCATATGCTGGAGGGGGCGTCAGACAAGGGCAGGAAAAGCATGGTATGAGGCATACCTGAGCAACACCAGGCTCAATGTTCTCTACAAGGTCAAGGCGGGTGTGGTACAGGTAGGAGTTGCCAACAATAGCCATCTGCACAATGTCTTGGTCAGGTTCAAAGGTCACAAGGACGTTATCTCAGCAGACTCACATCAAGGCCAGTAACGTTGAGATAGAGCTCAAACTGCCTAAAATCTGTACTGACAACGGCTACGTCATCAACCTATTCCATACGAAGCGCACTTTGCAGGATGGAAAGACCCACTCTGACATGATGACGCCAGAACTAAAAACATCATTGGCGACAATGGTTCCATGAGGGCGAGGTACGTGTGAGTATGCTTGAATCATTTCTTCTGAAGTGGCTTGGAAGAGCAGCTCGGGTCCGGTTGTACCAGCAGCTGAACAGACGCGTCGGCATCCCAGAACACATGACAAAGAAATACTCAAACTGCACGCACCTTCTAGGTTAATGGCAGCTCGAACGCTGTAGCTGCTCGGTCAGCGCGACAGCATGGCGTATTACGAGGTCATACGCACGTTTTAGCTGTATGGTGTTGTGTGGAGTACAGATGAGAACCATCTTGCAACGACTCTTCCGCGTTATTGAACACTAAGTTTTGCGCCGTCAGAGCCGAATGAGATTTCCATTCGTTGGGAGACACTCACGAAAGATAATTGAGTACGTGGGCTCCCAGTCAGGTGTGTTAATCAACACACGAAGACATTCCAGCATAACACCGACCGAGAGCGCATCATCGGCTGCACACAGAGTTCAATTCACATGATTGTATGTCAACTGAAACGAAGGGACTTACCTGCACCTGGTGAAGGCAATGTACTGTCCACATGCGAGTTCACGAGCACCGCATGCTCCTTCCCAACATCGGTACCATCCGACACGCGAACGATGATATTTGACAGATCTCTATACGTCTTGTACAGCCGTTTCTGCAGAATGTCGAACCTAAGAAACAACATTGTCAGGCAGGAATGAAAGGCCATGACACGACTACGCACCTATGGCTACCGCTGCCCTCTTGCCTCCATGTTTCGCATTGAAGCCTCCTCCTTGGATATGCCTTGACTATCTCCTCGCATTGCCTTTGTAGTTCCTCCGCCTGCTGAACCATCCACGCGTCCCCCAGTGCATGTTCTCGAGTTCCAACGGTGCGATAACCGATATCTTCGGAGAGATATCTAGCGTGAGCAAGGATTTGTGATTCCGATATCTGGGGGAGCGACGTGATGGGGTTCACACTGTCAATACGACTTGCATGAGTACACGGAGAAAGAAATAGTGATGCAGTGCTTACAGCTCTGTGATAGGTGGCGGCAACACTGTGAAAAGAGTCAGCAGGTGACCAGTACGTTCAAAGGGCCAGCAACACATACCATAATACGATCGTAGTGCGTATAATGGCACCACAACAAGTAGTGGGGATATACAGAGCAGTGAGCGGACGGGACCCCACCGCGGTGACGACTTGACTGGCGAGCTCATGGCGAAAGCTCGTATGCGGAGAGGTGTGTACCAAGTTGTCGGAGACTGGCCGAAGGCATCCTCAGCGACTCGGAAAGGCTTATAAGTTGCGGCAGTTCATAGATCGGGGTCCAGGGTCGCGGTGATTCTGACGCTCCCCACGCCGCAAACACAGTGCCATGACATGACATGGCCGTCATGAGGAACGTCGAGAGAACACACGAGGATGGTACGTTGCCGAATGCCAATATGATGGAGGGGAGGTTACAAACGGGCCTGGCAGATCTTGCAGTCGTTGCCAACTTGAGTGGAGTTACTGGACATTTCGTAGCAGTGTGGGTGCTTGAGAAGTTAGAGGCGAGTAAAATTTTGCTGAGACGAGCAGTGGGGTAGCAGGGTCATTCCGCGAATTTTACGATTTCCAGTGATTGAGAGATGAGTGAGAAGTGTCCAGGCGGTCGACCGTTGAGAATGATTGAGAAAGAGGACATCCACATGTGATCGCCGTTTCGGCGCGTCGGCAATCGCGTTGGAGGCGCGACGCGACGCGTCCTCGTCAGGACGCGTCTTGTTGACCTACGCGGCTGCCTTTCCCGACGTTATCGACATTCCTAGCTGTTCCTCGATCAACAATCCATAGCCACACCCTTTTCACCACATATGCATCGCGTCTGGTATGTTCCGGACGTTCTACGGTACTACGTAGAGAACGAGGCAAGCTTACTGTAGTGAGAACTCAGTACTCAGGTCCGAAAGCGTGTTTTGAAGACTTGTTCTGCTAGCAGATAACTGGAGGGACGACACAAGAGAAGTTGCATGGATTGTGACGCTGGAGTTATCCACCCGTGGTATACAGTAGCATGTATACGTACTCATTTCCAAACCAGTGAAGTGACTATACTTCTTCATAACGTAGATGTCACCGCAGGTGAGTACAGAACCTGACCATTCTTTTCAAACTCCCTGACCACCTTCTGACCACAATCCAGATCCAAGAGCCAATCCATGAAGGTCTTCGACAGCTCCGCGTCCAAGGGCGCTGGACTTACAAGCGCGTTGCATGGGTTGTACAGCTCCGGATTCTCGTCCGAACCGGCTTTGTAGATTGTGAGCGCGCCAATAACAGAACCTGGCGACGAAAGCCACGTTCCGCGGTCGGTGAGAGTATATTCGTTCAGTACCGACGCAGCCTGTAGCGCTTGTAGGGGAAATCGGGGGTATTGATGGTACCACGAAGAGTAGGCCAAAGCCCAGGGTACCTGGCCGATGGCGATGAACTGCTGGCTTTCTTTGATGTTGGTCGCACTTTTATCGAAGCGGGACAGAAATCGTGTTGGTGGCCGGACGGATTCGTCCGGGGGTAGCTACGTTGAAGTGCTGCTCAGTGTGTAGTACGAGCAAAAACAATGTGGTGCTTACCGCGACATCTGCGTTCCCCGACGCCACAATTTTGTTAAACATATCTGAGGTGCTATCGTTGTCTGGAGAGAGACTGGCGGGGTTGGATAGTGGACCAACGAGGATGAAGTGGTCCTATATGTCCACTATCAAGACAGACTCCAAATCTCCGCTAGACGTAGCACTCACAAGGAATGCCAACTCTCGCTTTACCGCAGCGCCGCTCTTCACCGATGCCAACTCCGCCGCCTCATTATACGTGAATGCCACATCGACGTACTTCGCGGCCAGATACTGCAGACTTTGCGTCGTATCTCCCAGATACCACGCAGCCTATGGAACACGCAACCGACATGAGCACTGTACCAAAAGGCACATCTTACATGCCGTCAAGTCAGCTCACCTTGAACGGCGCCACACCTTTCTTGACCATATATTGGATGAACGCGTTGGCAAATTCCCTAATAAGCCCTGACTGGCCTGCGCCACCGTTGGCGATACGCAGACGAATATCTTTTGCGTCTGAGTAACCTCCATCGTATGTTTCTTGAGGTACCAGTGCCGACGCATTGGTGGATGCCGTGGGCCCCGTAGATGCCAGAAGATGCTGTTGAGCACCGTCAGGTAACGACTCGTGAGCTTGGCTAGAAAGAGATGGTAGCGATTAGCTACCGATCCTGTACGAGATCGGCGAAATCATAAAGATGAGTTCAGACGTACGCGTGTACTATAAACTCAGACATCGCTTGTGCTGATCCTAGAGGTAGTCAGAACGCTGCGTATAGCGTTATGAGGACGGAAGAGTTGATAAGTCGAGTAGTGGGTTGATGTGTGGAGCAGCATTGGGCGGTGTGAGAGGCTATTATACACGAAGGACAGAACAATCGCCGCAAAGTCACGGCACAGCCCCACGGACGAAAAGCATTGAACTGACAGTATGCCTGGAAATCAGAGGTGAGGGTTGAAGCCTGATTTTCATATCGACCAGGCCTAGAAGAACTTGATAAGGTGTAGTTTTTAGAAGGGGCGAGAGTCGAGACGGAGGATAGTCCTACGTCAGATCGATAAGCATGGAGTTTGAGTAGCCTGGACGTCCAACCTACTCAAGAGGTATACTACATACCAAAGCTGATCGTCGTTCGCGTTCCCGCGAATGTGTTGAGACGGAACATACGTACAAAGTTACGTTGCCTTAAATCGGGGGCTTCGGCATGCCGCTTGTGCGAGCTCGCAACACTTCCTCTTTGCGGACAGCAGCTAGCGAACTCTAGCACTGATTCGACAAGAATGGAAGTTCAAGTCAGAACGAGAAACAATCACGAGGACAATGCAAAGGTGGGCAGAGTGCTTACGAGAAGCTTTTGCCGTGTGTGCGTGTATGCGGTTTGCAGTTATGGGGTGAGATCGCAGAAGCTGGAGGTTGGCACGCATGCGCAGATCTAGGCGTTTACAATTTTACTGTTTCCGAGATCGTCAGAAAAGAGGTGCATTCTCCTTTGAGACCCAAATACTTAGCCTTTGCGATCAAGATCTACAGAGAGAGTGAGCATTTGCATACGGCACGATTCCACCAGAAGCATGAAGAATTGAGCACCTGAAAGTCACGGGAAATTGGAGCAGCGAAATACATTCAATCGCGTAGCGGACAATAATAGATCCTGCTTTGCCACTCGAGCTCGAACATATGAGTCTTGGGAGTTCAAAAAGAAGCGACGAATAATATAGCACCCCGTGCCAAGATGTATACGCTCTTGATTCTTCTGAGCCTGATAAAGTAACGATCAGTATGTGCCCGTCGACCACCATATGGACTAGGACATACCTTCACATGAAGTGCCTGAAAGACGGCCGAATCGTGTAAATACAACTCACCTTATACATTCTTCAGGTCACATTACCGTCGAAAACTTGCTGAAGGAGAGCGAGAAAGAGAGAGATTCATTAAGTGCAAAGACATCGTGTAACAGTAAGTATGTATACTACCGTGCAGTGGAGGGAGAAGGATGTGTGTATGAGGCGGTAACCATTACCCATTGCGCGCGTGAGAGTGAGATGGAGGGTGGAGTGAAAAGAGACGAGAAAGAGAAGGGAAACAGCCATCATGATGCAATGCAAACAAACAACAAGTGGATCTCGGAAGAGAGGGAGGAGAGAGGGAGGAGACAACAGGGAGAGAGAGACGGAGAGAACGAGCCAGCGAGGAGGAACTGGTCGTGATAGGTTACTACTGTGACAGAGACAGATGAATAAACATGGGGGTGATGGAGGGCGGAGATTCACAGAGCAGTGGAAGAGATGACACGAAGAAACACGAAGAATTGAATGTGACGAATGTATATGTATGGGGATTGTAATGTGTAATGGAAGCGGATGAGAGTATGAGAAGACTGTATCGAGAAATGGGGGCGAGGGAAGTCGAACGCAAGAGCACGGAATGGAGAATGCAAGCATTCACCCCGATGTTGAACGGAAAGAAGGGAGGCAGGAAAGCGTCAACATATGCCAAAAGCCACGGAACCCAAACAAATGGAGTGCAGGGGAAAGCGGAGAGGGGAATGCACAGAATCGTCGCAGGCGATCAAGAGAGAACGAAGCCATTAGCCACTTGCTGTACGGTAGTCCGAAGAATGCACAAGCCTCATAAAAAGAGACAGGCCCGAAACCATATTCTGCGTCGGCACGAGCATGTCTATCGCCCCGGACTTCACGCACCACTGCTCGCGCTATTACTCGTACTCCACAAGCTGCCCAAGAGCCCTCTCGCAGAAGAAACGATCTCTGCCGCGCGTCCAACGAGGGTGCCACTCTGCTGGCCCTCATCCGGGGATGCGCCCTTGACCGCCTTCTCACTGCTCCTCTGCAGGTGTGTCGGTGACAACGGTGGACTGGTTGTGGCTGTCGCCGTTGCTTCAGAAGGCGAGGTGACAGGAAGGACGGGCCGGGCCTTGGGTGCTCGGGCAAATTGAGGGGGAGGGGAAGTCGGAGTTTGCAGGACGGTTGGAACGGGGACGGGAAGTGACTTCGGTTGGAGGGAAAGGGTGGTGGTAGGCGAATTAGCAGGAGTCGGGTTCAACTTCAACGCGTCTTCGTCTGCTTCAGGGATCGGCGAGGGTATGGGTATCGACACTACAGACGGCCTCTTCCCCGACACCGTACGCACATCCGAGACGTCGTTCGGCCCAACGGTTGTCGAGCTCGCAGTCGAAGATCCAGAGACGGAAGACGGCGGCGACGTCGTCGTACTCGTCTTCGCTTTCTCCTTATCCTTCTTCTCCTTGTCCATCTTCTCCAGATGCGCGCCGAGGAGCTCGGGCGTGTACGGCTGGTAGTCGCCCAGGTCGCTCGGATTCCTCGCGGGCGAGCCCATAAGACTGGGAGGCGACATGCTCTCACCTAACCTCCTCCCCGAGCGATCCCGTCCCCTCCTCTCTTCTTCACCTGCACCAACACTACCATCTGACCCGCCACCTCGCCTGATCACTCTACTCTCCCGCTCCCGCCCTCGCCCCGCCACGTATCCAATCGCCACAGCTGCGCTCGACCCGGTCGGTGAGATACTCCCCATGGGCGAGTTCGTGCCGCGACTGCCTCGGGACCCAGAACGCTCGTGGTCCGAGAACGACGACGTACGCGTGGACGACCGCCCTCTGCTCTCCGACCTGGAATCACTCGAATGCGAATACGAGCCGGTGGTCGTCGAACCGCTATGTGAAGATCGCTGGGGCGACCGACCACGAGCAGACCCGGACGCCTCAGGAGGTGACAGGTACGACGGGTCCGAATCTTGCCGCCTTGGATACGAACTTGCCACACCGTGAGCCATCATCCTCGCCACAGGCGACGGATTACTTGGCGAGTGACCAAACGAAGCAGTAGGAACCTCGTGCACGGGCGTCGTCTTGATCGCAATAGGCATCGCTGTTGGCGCAGTGGATGGCGAGGCCGACACCGGGCTCGTCGACATCGGTGAGCGCTCCGTCCGCTCCTCCATCGCGCCAGTAGCTTCGTTGACGATCACAGACGGTACTTCCGGGTTGTTGCCATGCATGAGGGGACTGGTACTGGACCCGACCTGGGCGCCGACGACCCCAGGCCAGACGTGATCTTGACCATGACTACTGCTGCCCTCGCCACTACTCCGTCCAGAGGTCACGCTGGCTGCGCCGCCGTGCGCATAGCGAAGCATGCCAGAACCATCATGCAGGCCAACGAGGTCGTCGTTGCCCGCGTCACTATAGCTCCGACTCCGCCTGGCATGTTGTCTCCTCTCGTTCCGCTCGAAGTCCTCACCGAGGTCAGGACCACCGAAGTAATCGTACGCATCCGGATTCGCACTGGGCTCATCCATCATTTGGGGCGAGTCGACGAACGGATGATGTGAATGGTGAGCGAACGCGGAATGGTGGGGGCTGGTGGGGTAATGGCGGGACGTGGATCCAGAGGGGGTTGGGTCGTAAGGTGATTGGGCGGGGCCGATGAGGTAGGCATTGTGAATGAGGGGAGAATGACGGGTGGTCATTGCTGACGAGGGACCGCCGACGCTGAAATACGACTCTTGATGGTGGTAGATGTCCTCGGGACCCATATTCGGCGTCGATGGTAGGCTGTAGATGCTATTCGAGGGCGGGACGTACACCAACTCGACCTCCTTGGGCGTTCTCGCCCTGCCCTCTGATATCGACGTCAAATTGTTCCCAACGCCTATCGTCTTCAAGATGGTGGGTGCGATCGGGGCAATGGTGACGCGATCGCGGTCCGCGGAGCCTTGCCGCACGAGTGGCGGTCGGGCACGCATGGCGGCGGCGGACGATTGTGGCGAGGTACTGCGTGGATCGTGGGCGTCGGCCCCGGCCAGGGGCGACTGGCGTGATCGGGAAGAGGACGAGGACCGGGACCGCGAGGAAGAGGTACGCATCTCCAAGACGTCGTCGTCCTCATCTTCGGAATCTGATCCCATTCCGGCGCGGTCTCCGACGTAGAAAGATGACGGCTCATCGGACTCGTATTCGTACCCGACTTCCGAGTCTTCGTCGTACCTGCGGATCACCCAACAAAACATATTCATCAATGGGTAGGCCTGCGCGCAGGAAACGGTGGAAAACACTGACCCATCGTCGTAGCCCGAATTAGGAAAGAACCCGAGTCGCCCAGGTCTAGAGCCGACAAAGCTCTTTTTGCGCTTCGACTTCGGCTTCTCGATCGCAATGCACTGCTCCACAAAGGTATTGAACGAGATGTGCTTCTTCTTGCCCCCAGACTCCGCGCCCGTGCTCGACCCCGCACTCAAATCCTGCTCGCTGCCCGTCGAGTTCGACGCGTCGCTCGACGTCGTCATCGTCCGCAAGCCCATCGCGTCGCCTTCTGGTGGGTACGGCCCTGAGGGGGGATGTTGTTGCTGCAGCTCCGCAGCAGTGATCCGCGGTGGCGAGTCCTTGCGGTAAGGTCGTGACCGCCATGAGATATGTGTGTCGCTCTTGGTATGCAGGAGTGGCGGTCGCGCTTGCTCCGGCTCGTCTTCCCCTTCGTCGTTCTCTTCCGAATCTTCTTGGTCGAAGAACGGGCTCGCGGGTAGAGAGAGGAGCTGACCGATACTTCGGCGTTTCAGGATAGGCTTCTTGCCCGCAAGATTTGGCGACGCAGTCTGCGAGAGGATGCCACTCCGCGACGACGAAGACTCGCCACTAAAGCTGGTTTTGCGGACGCGATTGGGATGTTGGTCTGCAACTTTGATCCAGTCGGATCCAACGTGCAACGGGCCATACAGCCAGGTAACGTCCGAGTCTTTGAGCCTGTATCAAAAATGACCGTCAGCGCTGCCCGAGAGACCGTGTCTCGTCTCGGAGAAAAGAGTAGCATGCGTCCGCGAATAAGACAGTCCAGACCGCTGAGCAGTAGGACCTCCTACACGTCAGCGGAGGGAGAGTCAAACGAAGCGCCATCAAGCTGAAACAGCACTGCTACAGGCGCCTAAAGCGAGAGCCTGCGTCTGCGCGTCCAGCAGCGCATTACACGATACCTCTCGCGGAAGATCAGAGCGCATCAGGCAATGAGCGAGAGTGACAGCTCATCGGCCTTCCGTGAGCGTGCCGGGCAAGAGGATGAACAGCCCAATGACCACGAGGAAGTCATATGGAAATGACACGAAAGAAATGAAGACCCAGTAGACAGTGGGGGGCGGAGAGATGAAGTGGGGGATGCGATAAAGGTGGAGAAGGATGGAGAAAGATGCGAAGGAGGAGCACGTACCAGTTCAAAGTCTCCGGACTGATCGTCTTCAGTTTGTTCCTCTGCTTCCACCACGTCCTCCAACTCGCGTTTTCCAGACGCATCCCGTTCGCGATGGCGTTCTTCTGACGGGTCATGTTTCGCCATGACTGCCAGACGTCTTCTTCTCGCCACTCGTGCGAGAGGTAGTCGACCTGGCCCTGAGCAGAAGTTGAGAGGGTCGAATCGTCGGGGGCGGCGTTGCTGGATACGGAAGCGAGGAGAGTGGGGAGATAGCTGGTGATGGTTGCCGGTACTGGCATCATGGGTGGGGAGGACAGCAAGGTGGGGGACGCCTTGCTGGGTGTGTCGGTGGTTATGAGGAGAGAGTAGGTCGGGGAGGGAGGGAGGGAGGAGGAAAAGATGAAGGGGGATGATCCACCCGGGGCAGTTGAGAAGGTCCGAAGGCGCAGATGCGCTGCTCACAGCGTCCGGGCTGGGCGACGGTGGATGGAGGGTTAGGGAGGCGTCGTCGGGGCGTGGGTCATGCCAGGTCGTGGTTGGTCGTCGTGTTTCGGTCGCTCGTCGCTGTCGAGATGAGGAAGCAGACAGGGAGGACGGGAGAGAGGGAGTAGTGACTGCCAGTGCCAGAAAATGGAAAATGGAGTGTGCTCCAGCAACCGCCAGGGTCTGTTCCCGCGACTTCCCGATCCGATGTCCCGGGTCTCCGCCATCACCACTCCACGTGATCCCTCCTCCCATCTCCGGCTCTCCCGGCCCATGCGCCCCCCACTATCCGCCACCCCGCCGCCACTGTCTCCCAGTCTACGGCCAGCCTGAAACCGCGTCCTCGCTCCTTCGCCCTGCGCCCCTCTCCCTTTTCCGTCCGTGCTCTCCAGTTTCTGGCCCACCTATCGTGATAACAGCCCGCTGGCATGCCCCCATCGATGGCTCCGACGCGGAACCAGATTTACCCAGCCAAAAACTCGTCCATGATCGTTTTTCCGAATATCCTCCCAGCTCGAGGTCGGTCGGTCGGGCCAAGCCGAGCTCGCACGCCAGATAATAGATTCACATCCCCTCTCTCCGAGTCAGCGCGTCTCCCGAGTCATCATCGCGCTCTCTCCGCGCACGCAATCCCATGATAACCACCGCGCACACCGATAAAACCTCCTTTGCCCTAGTCTCCTCCGCATACCATAAAAGATTGATGACAGTCGATCACTCATTATGGTCTGCAGGCGTACACGCCCACTTGATAGGGCTATAGCTCGAGACACCCATTTCTCGGAGTTAAGAGCTCTGAGCCAATGAGATGCTGTCCCTTGCCGTCGCGCCGGTCCGAACATCACATGCATTCCCATCAAGCAATTGAGCGCACGCGCTTCTATACTCAGTGGCACTCACTGCGAACGGCGACGAGGACGCGAAAACAGCAATACTGTACAGGCTATTGCGGCTTCGCTGGACCAATGCATTGTACGTGTTTGTCTTTGCCATGTACCTTGCAAAGAAATCACGTTGTCGGCTCAGGATACTAAAGAGCCGGCGTTCAACTTGAACCCCCTTGTTCGTATCATGGCCACGCGATGCAAGTTGTCTGCAGAATATTTCTGTTCAGAGGTGTCGTAAGAGACACATTTGGTCACTACGGTCTTGCCAACCCCATCTACACTCACTTGACTAGCCCTATCCGGCGTTACGCAGGTGCGTCTCCGAATGCGCCTCTGCACCTTGTGCAGCACATCAATCTCAGTTTCCGCCGTTTGCAGATGTCCTCACTCATCGTCAGCTTTCCGCCGCCATTTTCTACTCTCCCTAGCACTCCTCTCTCCACTCATAACCCTATGTCGATCGGCTGCTCGACGTCGTCAACCGCCGTCACCGGATGGCGCAGATGGCGTCGCGCGCAAGCGTCGAGCTCTACGTCGGCCTCGCTCTCAAGGCTCGAGGGATCCCAGGCACTGCGACGCAAGACGCATTTGTCATTCGAACATTCTGGAATGGCGTCAACGTGTTCGTGTCCGCATCGAGTCCGCATGCATCTTGTTTTTCCTACTCTGGTTTGCGTTTGAAGCTGGCCGCTGACTTGAGAGCCATTTGTTTAGACTGGGCATCGAAGGCCTCGTCATGTTCAAGCGCAAGATCCAATTCGACGCTAAGAATTATACGGTGTCTGTCCCCAACCCGGATGCAGGAGCTCCGACTACAATCTCAGTATAAGTACCACTGGCATTGAAGAGAGAACGCGAGCAGCCTCTTTATGAAAGTATTCGCACACGTTTTTGCGCTGTGGCCCTACAGACAATACGATAATTTCTGTATAATTTCGCGTACTAGCTTCTTTGCTTACATAGAGTTGAACTGGAGTCTCGAAGTCCTCGTACATCCGCTCCCACACCACTGAGCGCGACGCGTATTGTTTGTCCTTATTGACGCGTTTACATGCATCACGAGATGCGTCGGAGTCTGAAAAATCATAGCCCCACCAACCGAGCGTGTACACGACCAGACTACCTTTGCCCCTCCTGCTACACATGCACGTTCATGCTCCGAGCTGCACGAAGATCACTGACAGCTTCAGAGTCATCGGCGACACGGATCATAACCTTCGCCCTCTCAGCCTGTCTTCCTGGAACCCTCGACGCAGGGAAGCTTGCAGCAGCTCGGTGTTTGATAGCTGCGGCAGTCCCGGCAAATTCGTTCTTCATTGGTCACCGGTTCGCCCGATGCCGCTGTGGCGCCGGGCTCTAACACAAAGCAGTGTCAGGGGTCTTCAAGTCAATACAATACGTCGCGCTCGTTCAACGCGTTCATCTGAGCTGTCTCAACTCTCCGTGTTTCTGGATGTTGTTCACGTCGAGACTGAACGAGCGGAAGAACTGGATGCAGGAGACCGAAGCAGCACATGCACCCGGATGATCTCATCCAGGAACACCCGATAAGGAGGTACGCGCGGGGGCAGCCGAGAACGCCGGCCTGAGCCTCGATGACGACGACGCACATGCGCATCGCGACCGACACGCGTCCGAGGCGAGTCTCTCAAAGACGC
The DNA here is from genome assembly GCA_004332605.1 of Steccherinum ochraceum. Lineage (NCBI taxonomy): Eukaryota > Fungi > Basidiomycota > Agaricomycetes > Polyporales > Steccherinaceae > Steccherinum > Steccherinum ochraceum. The sequence goes on from RWJN01000040.1 coordinate 55,663, forward strand.
GATCTCAAACACCTCCTTTCTGTCTTTTGTATCTTCGTTGTCTGCAATCGTGTTTTGGAGCAGATAGAGCTACTGCACGCTAACGACGACAAGGAGCAGAGAGACCGTGGACACCGCTCGGTACACCCACGCATCTCCGCGGGCGGCGGACCCACAATTCCCGACCTCTCATCCCCGGCCGACGCGTCTCCCAGGACTCTCATCATGTTCGTTTCCACCCACCGCCCACCGCCCGTCAACGCCCTCCCCCGCACTGCGGCGGACGTCTGCTTGGCAGCTGCGTTGACATGAGAACCCGACCACCCCTTCTTCCCCACACAGGCGCAGCACTCATCATCCCCGCCCTCGCCCGCTAGCTAGCCGACGTCGCGACGTCCTACGTGGCAGCCCTCTGTCCGTTCACGAGGCCCAGGATCCCAGTCGGTGGTATTGAGGGTATCCAAGGGTGGACGGACCCTGGTGGCGCAGCGCAATTCGTATTCTACAGGTCATTTGACCTCGGATGGATGGGAGTTGGGCGGGATGCAGGGAATTTCGGAGGTACGGTTTTCCGTGCCCTTTGCGCCTTTCGTGCTGATAGCCACTAGTGATACTTTGCTGTTCGTAGTGCACCGCTCCGACGGGTCAGCAGGACATCATCACAGCAGGTAGGCAACGTGTTGGGGACCTCGTAGGCAAGCGAGAGCAGCAACGTTGCTTGCAGGCAAACGCTGGCGCGATGCTCTTTGATGGTGATGCGCACCGACACCAGCTTCGTCCTCGACCTCTTTCCCCGGATCGGCGTTCGGTCGCTCGCCGCTCACGCAGCGGTCGGAACGGAACGTCTCACCCTCATGAAATTCCACGCGCAGCTGGATCAACGTCCAAGTGCAACTCAACTCCGAACCTGACTCACAGCTTCAAGAGAACCTGACTCACAGCTTCAAAGAAGCAGCTCGGTGCGCCACCAAAACTTTACACTCTCCTCGTGTTACCCTCCGTGTCCTTTTCCGTCTCCTTCTGCCAGCGCGTCTTCCTCTCCGCCCAGTCAAAGCATCCTCAAGCTCACACCCTCGGACAACCTCGATCTCGTATTCGGATCCGTCGTTCTCCTCGACATTCGTCATCCGTCAACGTTTTACGATTACAGTTCACCCTCGCGTTTCGGACGTCCACATCTTGATGTTGCGAAGCTCGACCTCGGAGCTTACCCGCCACCAGCTTCTCTTCTCTTGCGGGGGTGGCAGTACAGCCTTGGGGCCCGGGGGAGAATTCGAACAGGCTACCTATGTTTATGTTGGTTGGTGGTTGGTGGGGATGACCGTCTTCGACGTGGTTTTCTTCTCATGCTGTCCTTGGATATCTGGATTCCTTGATGCAGTATCACGAGATCATGTTTGGGTTTGAGGGTCTACTATGAATCAGCTTCGAATGCATGAAAGTACGGTACATAGTAGAAGTAGATGGGATGTGGCTTGTGATAGATGCCTAATGCGTATGTCTTTTCCCTTTAAACTGTGCAGGGTCTCAGAGCGGGTCTGCTGATAGCGTGCAGGGGCTGAGCGCGGAATAAGAAGAGTCTTGTCGATATAACATACTCGCAACGACAGTAAATACATTGACCACCGTAGAAGGCTCAGGTTCTCTGGACGAATACGGGTATGAATGAACTTGAACGTGCCGTCGCGTCCTCGATGGCAATCATGGATGACAACGAGCAGGCGCGGTACAGGTCGAGGGCCAAGGCAGCAAGCTCTCAGTCTCATCCAACACGCGTTGCTCAGTAGAGTTCACAGCGCGTATACGCACTGAGCACAAGATCTGGACGACATCGACAGCTCTCTAGAGGGCATGCACAACACAGATGAGACCGTCATGCTGCAGTGCGTGACTGCACATCGACCTTCGCGACTATGCGATCGATGTAGATGCTCCTTCATCGCGGATACTCGCCATGGATGGTCAATACGGTCTGACAAGGAACAGTTGCTGGTGAGCGCAAATCAAACAACGACGAGACAGCAATACTCACCTCAGGCTCTTTGCGCACCTCGAACACAGGATTGACTCGCAATTGTGCCAACGAACCAGAGACGCGATCAAGAACGTATTGCAAGGTCTCCACCGAAAGCGCATGCTGCGCTTCAGCTTTGGAGAGTTTCTCAGTGTGCTTGTGTACCCCAGCTTTCGTCTCAACGAGCTCTTTCGTGAGATTCGTGATTTGCTCGTGGAGGTGAGATACTTCTTTCACGTGCTGAACTCTCATATCCTCCGTTAATTTCTCTTGCGCAGCAAGTTTCTCGGTGAAATTCTTAACCTCGGCTGCGTGCGACTCTGTCATGGAGGCGATCTTCTCGTCTTTCTCGGCTAATGAAGTCTCCAGTTCGAGGATCCGCGGATTGTCTTCAAATAGCGCTTCGTCGTCTGTGACGTCGTCGCCGGGCCATGAGGTAGTCTCAATAAAAGGATTGAAGGTTATGGTTTTGCGCTTCCTTTCATTCCGGACATCCGGCCAGTCGTCCCAAGTTCTCGGTGCCCGAGGTCCGAGCAACAGGTCTGCAGTTATCGTGGATGAGGTACTAAGACGCCAGATTGGAAAATTGAAAACAAATTCAGCTCACCATTGCGATTGTTTGTGCGATGCAAACTTGAAACTGGGCTTGAGACGGCTGACAAGAAGGGACGAGCGGTGTTCCGGTGGCTTGCGAGTATTGGCTTCAGATCTGTGGATCTGGAAGCGCGACCACCGTCCGTGCTCTGATCACTCGTGGGCGCGTGTAGCTGGACCGTACCACTCTGATAGTCTTTCGTGAGCAACGGACCATACAACCAAGTGACATCGGACGTCTTCTGCCTGAAACATGGTGATACGGTCAGAAAGAGCGAATCGAAGGATAGACATGGGAGACGTACCAATTGACGTGCTCTGGAGCGATCGTCAGAAGGTTGTTCTTCTGCTTCCACCAGACCCTCCAGCTCGCGTTCTCCAAGCGAATACCGTCCCGGACGGTGTGCTTGTTGGGTGTGATGTTACGCCACGATCTCCATAAATCCTCTTCTTGCCAGTTATATGAGAGGTAATCGACCTGGTGCGATGGACGATGCGAAGGGAGCCATAGATCGTCGGTAGCGTAGACCTTGCGTGGGAGGTTCAGAATGTCTAATTGTCTGGACATCCTCAGAAATAAGTCAGATCAACTGGGATCAAGGGACTACAAGGAAAGCTTGTGCTGACTTGTTGTGACCTGAGGGCAGCAAGCTGTCTGAGGGGGCATGGAGAAGCTATGCTGGGCGGCTGTCTCTATGCCAAGCTTAAGCCGATGCATGGAAGGAACGGAGTTCGGAAGCACGTTATCTTCAACGTTACTTGAGACGCTTTCGACTGCGCGTCGTTCTGAACGAGAGGAGACAAAACGGTCGCGGGGGAAAGTAAAAGGGCAGAGCATCTCTCATTGTACGGCCTCTGGCGAGAAATTCAAGAAGCCGAGAACGAGCACATACATGATACGCCGACCGAGCATACAGCTAATGCTCGACCAGAGCATGTCAAGTAAGGGAGCAGTCGTAAGACTCGTGACCCCGGGCATTGGCTACAACTCTTTGACCTACGAGTTACAGTCAGTCGTGCCGAATCAGGAGCGAGGCGCATAGTGCACTGTACCTCAAGAATTCCTCTCCGATGCCAGCCCTCCAATTCTGCTCGCACGGTTGCTTGTAACAACGAAGTATCCAGTGCGATACCCCGTGGCGAGACTGCGTTGAGATGGAACTCCAATCGCTGCAGCTTCGTGCACGGAAGCAGATGTTGGCGTAGACACCGCCAGTCTGTACCCAGGGTGGAATTGTCGGGTGATTCCTCATCGCTAGATGTAATGGAGATTTTGATGATGAAGGTCTCGAGTGTTGGGTGGTGAAAGTCGTTCAGAAGGTTCGTAAGTGTGTACAAAAGGGGGGTGGTCATTTGGTCTGGACACGAGAGTTTCCCTATATATCCATTGATAATGAGGGTCTCGAGGGAGGTACACGATGACATCGCCAAACAATCCCATCGTTGTGGCCAAGCTACGAAGCGAAGATATGACGAGTGTCAAGAACGGCCTAAAAGTCGTATCGAGTAAGGAGCTCACCTAGATCTACGTCCTGAAATTCGCACTGCCGTAAACTAGATCCAAGGTCGCGAAAGAAATCACTCCAGAATGGTACATGTTTGGCAGAATCACGTGCGATAGTCAACGATGTGAGCGGAGACAGAGCCTGGAGGATGAACCGGATCGGAAAATTGAGGTCGCGCCAGGACTTAGGAGTACCGACCGCATGAATGGTGGGGTGTGTTCCAGGATGCATAAATGCAACATGTTGATGATATCTTCGCATGCGGGGGGGTATATTTACGAGGGGATATTTTATACTGCAGTCACAGTGTTCCCCAACGAATCTCGCGAGGTCGAGGTACTTGATCTCCCGAAACAGGCTGAGAAGACGCTGTATAAGCAGGGCTGGGCATGGATGTGCGCGATCGCAGTGTTGTAGGACGTCGACGGTCAAGGTGTCCAAAGTCACGGCGCCACGTCCGTCCACCACGATCGGTGTTGACCTCGGGGTACGAGTCGGAGGAGGGCCAGCGTTCCAGCGAAGTGGGGTGCTGATCGACAAGTCCTTCAGATTCGGTAGGCTACCCAAGATGCGCTCCAAGTCGTCGAGATCCAGTCCTGCGAGCCTCGAGTTGACTCGGTCCTTTTCATGCAGCGACAACCTGCGGACCATGCCAGAGAGGCGAGGAATACGCTGAGAGAACTTAGCGAAAGCGGTGATGCCCTTGGTGCAATCCACGGGTAAAGGCTCGACCAGGACATAGGTGAAAAGGTAAGGTTGCGCAATCTCATGGAGATAATGAGATGTCAACGACAGTGACCGTAGGGTAGCCATGTCGTCTATGAACCCGACGACAACCTGCCAGAGCTCCACGGGTAAGTTGATTTCCAGGCCAATGCAGCCGCCTTCGGCCATCCTAGACGAATTTGGTGAGGACCTGAGGGAAGAGGTAGTTGAAGATGGAATTGGTGGTCGAATGGTAGTTGTGGTCGAGGGGCAAGTGTCGAAGCGCCGGAGTTTCTGAGCGTCGGTGTGGCGTGTCGGCTTCTCCATTTGCGAGTATACTTATCCTCCTCCATGTCTTCATCCGCGCGATGAACACTCACACCCGAACCCCTATTCTGATTCCAATGTTCCACAACCATGACCGCCGTATTCTCTTTCCTCGAAGCCCGATGGTATTATTACGGCCTGCCTTCTCGACCGTTCCTCGTCGCTCGCACTGATTGCATTGTGTGGGAGAAACCAGCAAACCTCGTCAGTCCATGGGACGACCCAGTAGACCCCGAGGCGTATCCAATGCCCAAGGAAATCAGGAGCGTATCGTGTCACAAAATCGGGGACGTCTGGGAGAACAAGCTGGCCCCAAAGCTTCACGCCGTGCTGAACTCGAATAACGTGGACTGGACCAGCACCGACGTTGTTCGTATTGGCTACGTCCACAAGCCTTCGGAGTCGAACACCATTGTCTGGATTGGCGTTGAGCCTTCCTCCCTCCTCCCCTTTGACGTCGGGATCGACGTAGCACTGCAATGCAAGAACGTTCTGCTGGATTTGGGTATTGACGATGTCGAAGTCGAGATACGCGAGTCGACGGTCATCAGCTTGGGTGGCTCCACACCCGATAGCCTTGAAGGTCAGGACGAGCCTGATCGTTACAGAGCTCGCGGTGAGCCCTTCACATCCACACTAGACGTCCCTGTCTGCTCGCCAGATCACGGAAAAAGTGGTATCTGCCTCACTGTGGGAGGCGCAAGCAAAAGGCCTGCTCGAGTCACCATCCCGAGTCGACACGCCGTCCACCCAGCTGCCATTGCAAAAAATGTTGCTCCCGAGCACACGTCTGGGGCAGCCCAGGCCCGCCTCAATGCTCTCCTCTGCGATGATGCTTTGTGCCAACAGGACCTCACCTCTTTTGACGATCATCATAGGCGACAAGGCTTTGCCAATGACTGCAAGGAGCAGAGCCCACAACTTGCCCTGGAAAAGCGGATACAAATCTTTGCAAGGCGTTGCAGGGCATTCGTCTGCAGAAACAAGACCCCAGAAAGCAAAAGCTCGAATTCTGCTATCAAGATCTCGACCTCGAAACTGTCCGACAGCCTTCCTCGACACACTGGGTTATACAACTGCATCTTGAGACATCTCATTCCCGTAGTTCCCTCGTCCCTGGTGTCGGCTACTGGCCCGGAGCGATATCCACAGACGCAGGACATCGCGGTCGTTGAGATTGATACGTGCAGAATCGATCCCAGTCAATTCAAGGGCAATGTCATTGACGTTTACAGCAAGTACTCTTTTCACGAACTTCTTATGCAATTGCGTCCCCTCGGTGATATAGCCGACTTCTTCGATTTTCTGTCCGTGGATGGCGTCCTCAATCCCCAGAACACCGATGAAATGTGCAAGCCGACTACATGCGGTCCGGACGACACCCGCTGCATCTTCGTCCAGAAGAACGGATACACCGTTGGCCGGGCCAACCCCATACTTTCTTTCGTTCGTCGTAAGGGTTTTGGCGTTTCGAAGGAATGGGCTATCTTGTTCTCCAACGGCGAGCATGAGCCCCACTCCGGCTCGGTCGTTGTCGATCTCAAGGGCCGCATAGAGGGTATCCTTCACAGCCGATGTGGCTCAGGAGAATCCGCTGACATGACGTACGCGTACGTCACGCCTGCGAGCTTCATTTTGGACGCCATTCGCGGTTATGAGCCTCTCACCAACGTTGCTCCCAAGCCGGGTCCGCCAAAGTAATGACGCCTGCCAGTGAATACTATTCGAGTACTAGGAGGGGCGTGCTTGGCCGACGAGTCGTAGGCTAGGTTCGTATTTTCTGTCCCCCGACCGACTTTCTTGCCTGACATCCAGTTCATTCGCCCAGTCGAAGCTTAGTAGGTGGTATCCTTCACAGCAAAGGCAGCGAAGAAATATCGATGACATGACCTACGTTATACCTGTGGGCTTCGTTCTTCTCGGGGGCGCATAGTTGCTGTTCGGTTCGTGTCTTCCGTGTTCCGACAGAATTTAGCACTGATTGACATCCAGTTTGTTACAGTAGCCACGGGACTCGTGAAGCACATCCCAGAGATAGTGTGCAATTGAAGGATAATAAATCCGAGCTTGAATTTCCCCGTCCTTGGAAATATAAGACCAACGTTCACGAGCTGGCAGTTCACAGAGAGGAGTTTACTGTCGCGGACGCAGGATGATCTTTGGTACATTGGTCGATGCATTGAAGACAACAATCAGTACCATGAGGTATGATGTATGCCCCCTCCAGCCCAGCCACACGGCTTCCATATTTATCAATCTGTCGTAGGGCCATTTTTGACTTTTGTCCTTCCAAAACCACATTTTACCAAGCTTGGTTGGTGTTACGATCAGCCTTCGTATGTTATAGCCAACCTCCGATTGTCAGGCGTACTTTGAAATCTCCATTCTCCATGTTCGTTGCCTCTTCCTGGTGACATCGTCCGGTTGGATCGCTTTCAGGCTGACTCTCCTATCTACAGGATATAAAAAGCTGCTACACTCAAAGGGTTGCCTCGCAACACCTCACGATTTTCCACCCTCAGACAGCTGTACGCTTCTCTCCGACTTACTCTGAGTGTCAGTAGAAATAATGTCTCAGTTCATTGTGCACGCGTACGTCTCATTGTCTCATATACCATCGCCGTGTAGCTCTTACGCAGTTTCAACAAGATGGCGGCTGATATTACCGTCTTCTCATAGCCAGGCCCATGACTCGTTACCCCAGGGTGCTCAGAGGCATCTGTTGGCATCCACGGGGCCCACGTCTTCCACCAGCGCGTCGGAGCTCGTGCCCCAGGAGATCTACGACGGAGGGTACTCCGATGCCCAGGACATACGTCTCCGTCTTGCCAACGGTGGCGCCGGGCAGTCTGGGCTCATTGGTGCTTTCGCCAACGCGTTCATACAAGATCAAGTCGCGAAAGGCGCGGAGCCCTTCAAGGTGAGTTATTGGATTGCCCGGAATGCCAGATGCATTCGATCTGGCATGCTCACGCTCGCTGGCTGTTGACAGGCTGCGTGGTATCTGGGCGATACGACGCAGAGTCTGCAGTACCTGGCCGCGAAGTACGTGGATGTGGCATTCACGTATAACGAGGCAGCGGAGTTGGCGTCGATGGATAGCGGCGCTGCTGTGCAGCGCGAATTGGTTTTCCTCGTAGGTGTTTCGCCTGGTTGAAATATTTGGAAGATCCCTTGACAACCGATGGCATCGTATAGGACCACTTCATGCTCGTTGGCCCAACGTCAAACCCTGCCGAACTCTCTGCAGACAATGACAGCACTTCCAGCATGTTCAACAAGATCGTCGCCTCGGGAAACGCAGATGTCGCAGTAAGTAACTTGTCTCTTTCGCTTATATGAGACCTTGACGTGGACGCGCCTCACTTCCAGCTTCCACCAGACGAATCCGTCCGGCCACCAACACGATTCCTGTCCCGCTACGACAAGAGCGCGACCAACATCAAAGAGAGCGAGCAATTCATCGCCATCGGCCAGGTACCCTGGGCCTTGGCCTACTCTTCGTGGTACCATCAGTACCCGCGGTTTCCTCTACAAGCGTTATACGCCGCGTCCGTACTGAGTGAATACACTCTCACCGACCGCGGGACGTGGTTATCCTCTGCGGATAATGTCATCGGGGAGCTTACGGTCTTCAAGATAGGCTCGGACGAGAATCCGGAGCTGTACAATCCTTGCAACGCGCTGTTGAGTGTGGAGCCGCTGGATGCGGACCTGTCGAAGACATTCATGGATTGGCTCGTAGACGTGGATGGTGGACAGAAAGTTGTCCGAGAGTTTGAGAAGAACGGTGAAGTCTTGTATACGCCCGCGATTACATCTACTGCCGCCAAGTAATGCTGGGATTGGGAGGACTGTAAGATCTCTGTCTAGTACCCTGATAGGAAGAAATCGCATCTTGGTCTACACTTCACTGGCAGGCAGTTGGTTGCATCGAGTCCGAAACGACATGCCTTCTGATTTCCAACGTGTGACAGGCATATGCATGGAGTTGTGTTGCGGATTACGGAATTCTATCCCCATTCTATGGGGTATTGTCTAACGCACGAACAGCAGGACGCGTAGACCAAACTTGAAAATAGTACATGCATACAACACATTATGGCCAATCATACACTCATCTTCATTGCAATGCTTGGATGCGGATCATAACCCTCCACCACAAAGTCCCCACTCGTAATCTCATCAATATCCTTGACCTCTCTCGTCCATCTCAGCTTCGGAAACGGCTTCGGTTCTCTTTTGAGCTGCACCTCCAGCGCATCCACATGGTCGCGATACACATGCGCGTCCCCGAGCTGGATGATAAGCTCGTGTGCGTCCGTGCCGGTGACATGAGCCACCATGTGTGTGAGAAGGGCATAGGAGGCGATGTTGAAGGGGATTCCGAGACCGAGGTCTGCGGAGCGTTGGTACATGAGGCAGGAGAGTTTAGGTATGGCGGTGAGGTCGGAGGGGGGAGGCAAGTGGACGTAGAACTGGCACATCATGTGGCATGGAGGGAGTGCCATGAGAGGGATGTCTAATAGTGGCACTCTTTAGTACTCAGTAATCGGAATTTGCGGGTCAGCATACACACCTGTAGGGTTCCATGCGCTAAGAATGATCCTGCGGTCGGTCGGATTCTCCTTGATCTTCTGTATACACTCTTTCAGCTGATCGACCCCCTTCCCACTGTAATCCGCATCGCAGTCCTCGTATTCCGCGCCAAAATGCCGCCACTGGAAACCGTACACCGGCCCAAGGTCCCCCTCTCTCCGATGTCCTAGACCCCTCTTCTCCAAGAACTCCTTCGACCCATTCCCATCCCAGATCTTCACCCCTTTGTCTGCGAGCAATTTGGAGTCGGTCGCCCCATGGATGAACCACAGCAGCTCCTCCACAATCCCTCGTAGGAATGTGCGTTTTGTTGTGAGGAGAGGGAGAGTGTTGTCGGCGAGGGAGAAACGGAGGTTTGGAGGAGCGAAGATAGAGAGTGTGCCAGTGCCCGTACGATCCGGACGCACCGCGCCTGTGTCAAGAACGGAGCGAATGAGATTGAGGTATTGGTGCTCATCGTGAGTCGGTGCGGTAAGGGGAGTCGCAACCATGGTGGACGTTGGTGGAAGAAATGTGAGAGTGAATCAAGAGTGAATCAACAAGACGCGTCGCGTTCGTGGTCATGCCCTCGGGAAAAGCCCGCGTCACGCGTTACCCGACGCGTCTGTCACACCTTCTGCAATGCGAAGAATAATTTATGCGCCGAAATCCTAGACGTATTCTACCTGGTCTCTTCCCTCATACGCATGTACAACGATAGCTATCCACTGCATTCCTAATTAGAACCGATCCTAACCTCTCACTTTCACACCCGACGATCTACGTCCCACTACTCATCTCCAACAACGCCTCGATACTCTTCCCAAGATCACCCTCGTTCGCCTCAAGCACCCACTCCACCACCTCCACATCCGTCGACGGGAAGATCTGCCTCAACGTCTCCTTTGCCGCCGACGCAGCATGTTCATGTGCCCGGTCGATCTCTTGCTGAAGGCCGACCAAGTCGAGGTTCGGCGTCGGCGTCCGTGAGACGTGCGGGGACTGCCCTTGGACTTGTAGGTGCTGAAGGTCCCTTTCCGACAGCACGAGAGAGGAAAGGCGGGGTTGGTGAGACGGCTGCGGATGAGGTTGTAATCGTGCGGGCGACTGGGACGGGCCGATGGCGAGGGATTGGTTCGTGTACGGTACGCCTTGATGGCGAGTCGGCGTATCTTCTGGCCCAGGAGACCCGAACCGCGACGACTGCGGCGACGGGTGCGGCGACTTGCGGATCCGCGGTTGATACGGTGTGTGTACCGGCTGACCATCCTCTGTACGTATGGTAGGAGTATAGGGAGACGACGTGAGCTGCTCAAACTGAGCGAACGGACCTGGAAGGCTGGATAACGACTCCTCAGCATTGTCGAGCACTTCGTTGAAGATGCGGCCGATGGCGCTGAGCGGTTTGGATACGGCGTCGCCTGTCTTTTGCAGGAAGCGGCGGGCGTCCTCGCTGATGGTCTGGTTGTTCGGGGAGGAGAGAGACAGTGGTTGCGCTGATTCTTCGCCGGCGTGGCTGGACGTCAGTGAAACGTTGCTGAGAGGGCCGTCAGACTCGGATGAGGGCGTGTGGGGCTCGGTGGTAGGCAGTGATTGGATGGCTTCTTCCACGTTTCTGTAGAGCAGTCCAGAGTCAGATCATGCTCATTTCATACAACAGTGACGAGGCGCACCTCTCGAATTCTTCTTGTGTGATATGTGATAGTGAAGTATGGTCCATGGTTTCGATGAAGGATACTGCACCCATCTGGTAGCAACGACATCAGTCAAACAATAATGTGTACGCGACTTGAGACTTACGAGACTGGACAAGTAGTACCCTGATTCACTTTGAAGCTTCGCTGGATTTCGAAAGCGGTTGATGAACCTAGAGGTAATCACATTAGTGAATAGGCAGAATGACTTCACCATCCCGACTCACTCTACATTTGACAGCAGATTCTCTGGATTCGCCTTCAGCACTACGTAGATGAGTATGGGCACGAAGTTGTCCGCGCCCTCTTCCCGATGTAGATGCCTGATGAGACCTAGAGAATGGCAAGCCGACATTACAGCAGCTTGTTAGGTGAATAGTACGGAGTATGGAAGGGTAAACAGCGGACCAAATATGACCTTGCAGCAGTTGAGAATGCAGATGAGCTTGTCTCGAGGTGCCTTGTAATGGTTGATCTTGAGGAGCTCTACGGCAAAACCAAATTAACACCTTATGCCTTGTGAAAAGCTGCAAGATGCGTACCTTGCTGCGCGAACATCATGAAGCCCTCACTTCCATCTCCTTCCGGTACATCCAAATGTCGTGGTTCGATCCAAGTGAATAAAGCGATCCGCTGAGACAGAACGCGATCTCTCTCTAAGTCATCCGCTGTGATTGGACGCGGCGGGATCATTCGTGCGACCTGCGGTGTGAACGTGCTAGAGAACATGGATGAGAAGCAGTCCTAGAGCACAATGAATGCGGCACTCACAATTCGTATAATCGGTTCATCACAAGTTTCTCCATCCCCTCCATCGCATTGTCGAATTCGGCATCGGAGACGTTCTTCCATACTTCAGCTTCCCGCATTCGGAGAGAGATGAACTACGGAGCTGTGAGTAGGTCAAATATACGAAGTCTACAGCTGATTGGCGTACGTTCAAGAAATCGTTGATCAGCTTCACTTGGTCAGCGACGGTAAATGTCCGTTTAGCGAAGTTGCTGAGGAATCTGCAATCCGAGCCTCCAATCAGTATGAAACGACAGAGGAAGCGAGACACTGACATACGAGCGGAGGTACTTCGCAACCGGTTCAGCCGCCTTCACCTTCATCTGGTCCAGGAACTTCTGGAAGTCGAACTGAGGCGGGTCGCCATTGGAGTCTTGGGATCCAGTCCGATTGGGGGTGACGGGGGTGTTTCGACCCGTGCTTGCGGGTGAAGGCTGTTCTGACGCAGGTTTCGGGGACACCTGCTGCTGAGAAGCAAACGAGGATAGGGTGGAAGGTGATGGTACTGCTGTGGCGGAGTCTAGTGAGCGCGGTCGCGATTGACGTCCGGCGACGAGAGGAATGGCGAATGTCCGTGCCAAGGCTGCGAGGGCGGGGAATCCAGCGGTTGCGGCAGGGGACGCGGGTCGTGGTGGTGTTTGCTCAGAGACAGATGCGCTGGTGGGCACTGCGACGATAGGTAGGTCATCCTTCGGAGGTGGTGCAGGATGTGATTCTGCCGTCGTCCAGGCTTCGAGCGCAGCCTGCTCCTCCTGACTCGCGAGGGGATCGAACTCCTGCAGCACATCCTTCCTTCGCTCCTCTTCGGCCTCCTTCGTCATCGGGCTCACGGAACCAGATGCGAACGGGTTCCGTTGCAGCTCGTCTTCTTTGGAATTATCGTCGCGTAGGATGACCGGGTTGGATGAGGAGGACCCGACTAGGTCGAGGGCTGGGTTAGGATCTTGCCATGGGTTCTGCTTCTCGGGATCCTCGGTAAGGGTGGTATGGTCGGATATGTGAAGTTTGGCGAGCGACGGTTCGACATCAGGAGTGGTCGCGCTTGCAGACTGCTCCGAGCTCATAGCAGACTGAAAAGAAATGGAGAAGGACCAGAGGAGATGGAGGAGCGAAACGAAATGGATGGCGGACGGCACGCGCCACACGCGATGACGAAAAAGGAAGGCTTGATCTCCGGAGTCCGGACCCGCCACTTGGCGTATGCGGAGCGCAGTTCCCCGCCTGCTTTGCGACCGTCATGGCCGACGACGAAGCTCTTCCCGAGTACAAAGTACGCGACACCGCGCCCCCTCCAGAGGAGCCTCCTGCGTACAGCGCCCCGTCGTCGTACCACATCGGAGACAGCGTCCTCCAACAGCCCTTGGTCTCCATCCCACAAGTCAAAGCTCACCTCGCGTTGCTGAGGGCGATCAAAGAGCTTCAGACGACTGTGCAGGATACCGACGCGACGGTGCTCGGCTTGCCACCAGTGGTCAATGAGTTGACGAAGGAGAAGCGGTGGACGTGGTTCGTAGGCCTTGCAGTGGAGCGGTGGGTGCACGCAACCTTATACTGTCTCTAAATCAGTTACTGAAGTTGTTCGCCCTCAGGTTCCAGAGATGGGTGGAGAATTTGGGGACAAATCAACAGCCCACCTCTGCCGAATGGTTCATAGAACATCTACTTCCTCCAGTAGATGTGCTCATGGTGTGGCATGCATACCATCTGAACCCTAGGTAAGTGACCTAGTCACATGAGAGAGTGCTCTCGCTGATGTATGAAACGCAGCTGGTATCTAGAAGATTGCGACCGAATAAGGCCACTTGCCAACCTTTGTAAATATAAAGGGACCTTCTTGAACATCCTAGTAAGAACCTACTGTCATTTCGTTTTTCAGAACAATCCAATCTCAGTGCGCGTTGCGTAGGTCAAGCTCGGTGACATCAATACCTACACCGCGTCGCCAGAGAGAATGGCGGAATGGAAGAAGTTGACTGGAACCACCTGGAATCCCGTGGATGCCATGACAGGTCTAAGTCATCGCGGCGTGGTTTGTCCCAGATGCAACTCCCTCGACTCAGTTCGTACGTCTGTCCACTACTTCTCAACTGCTTTGAATTGTGGTGCCTGACATTGTTCTCCAAATATAGCGTTGGTAACAGCAACAGATACAGGGTATCTGCAACACAAGTTTTCTGCGACTTGCCGTCAATGCCAAGATCACTACACCATGGAACACTTGGCGATTGCCAAGTTCACCACGGACTTGTATACCGACTCCAAAGCAGAGCTCAGTATTGCCATGGCGTACGTTGCCTTATTCCTCTTCTTCGAGCCCATACGTTTGTCTCATCCTGGTTCGCAGAGGCACGTTGTACAGTTCGTTGTCGTTAAGAGATCCTCTGGTAGCAAGTCGTATCAAGAAAGCCATTCAAGCTTACTCGTTCTTCCGTTTGGTACGTTCTGCGAGCCCGATGATGCACAGCCTCTCAGACTGTGCTTAGGACTCGAAAACGAAGACAATACCAGACGCGCGTAAGCAACTTCTCGCAAAGACCAAAGGCCAAGTGTCGTTCTTGCGGCTTGCCGTCACGAGAGCACTAGGTAAAGGAGGGCCTAGGAGGTAAGCATCGTCTCAGACAGTGTGTTCCGTGAGGTCGTGCTCAGTTGTGTTATTTCTTCGCAGAGTGAATCGTATCATGAGTGCGTACACGAGCGACCGGCCTTTTTCGCTGGACCTTGTCGGGGCTGTCATCCGCCAAGGCACTTTCGTGGACAAGATGCACGGCTTCGCGTGGACCGATCCAAGCTACTTCTCCGATTCCGTAGAGGAAACCATCCTTGTCCACGCGACCGCTCGATACCATGCGTAAGTCCTGCTACTCAACGGCCGAATTGTGGATTGAGGAAAGACATGCACTAGATTCTTGGACTTGATGAGGTCCTCTCCGGCCTCTTTCTTCGTCCCCACTTTGGATATAGATCTCATTTGGCATACTCATCAACTCATGGGAGCCACTTATGCTGTCGACTGCATACGCCACGTCCATCGTTTCATTGACCAGTACGCATAACTCTCACCGATGTTCATGACCTGACCTCGATGGATTGACACATCGTCGTTCACAGCGACGACACGATCGAAGAGGGCTTCCTCTCAGACTCTCTCGATCTGACATCTCGAGCATGGCAACAACGCTTCGGG
Source organism: Steccherinum ochraceum (assembly GCA_004332605.1). NCBI lineage: Eukaryota > Fungi > Basidiomycota > Agaricomycetes > Polyporales > Steccherinaceae > Steccherinum > Steccherinum ochraceum. Next base: position 71,032 of record RWJN01000040.1, read on the forward strand.
CTCCCCTACATGCACTGCGGCTGCCCGCTCCCCGGAGACACCATCGGCCAAAAACTCTCCCGCCTCACCACCAAACTCAAACCCTCCCCCTCCTCCTCCCCCAACCTCTCCCAAAGCAGCAGTCCACTCGACCCTCCCCGGCACCCCGACGCACTCTCCGCCACGCACGCCTCCGACCACAACTGCATCTCCACCTCCACCACCGCGCACAACGGCTCGAAGATGCGTGAGCAGAGGTTGGCGAAGATCCGGAAGCGGCGGGAACGCGATGCGAAGCTCGTGGAGAGGGGCAAGATGGATAGAGCGGCGTATGAGCGTGGGTTGGTGCATGATCCGCTGCTGTATCCTGTGCCGTTCTTTTATGCACCGATCGTGGCGTGTGGTGGGGTGCCGTTTGCGTCTCCGTTGGTTGGGGCGTGTGCGGTGGTGAGTTGCTCTGTTTTTTTGGCATGCTGTCTTTCGTGTAGTCGTGCTGATTGGTTTTGTGTGTAGGGTGCTGGCGCATGCGGTTCGTTCTCGTGCGGTGCTGCTGGAGGGTGTGGAGGGGCTGGGTGCGGAGCGGGAGGTGGGTGTGGAGGTGGTGGTGGTGGCTGCGGAGGTGGTGGTGGCGGAGGTTGTGGTGGTGGTGGAAGCTGAATGTCTGCTCACTATGCACAACTTTATGGATGGTAAGTGACTTCTCAACATCTACGTCCTAGTGCTAAGAAGAAATCCTCAAGCTTTCGGGTGATACCAGAATGCCAGGTCCTCTTGATATCTACTGACGATATTTCTTCTATTCTTGTTCATTTTTCCATTTTGTTTTATCTCGTTGTCAGTTTCACCATCATTGCCCCATGAACTGTGCTGAAGACTCTACCGACTCTTCCGTTCATATGTACTCCTAGCAGATATACCCCACGGCGGTCACGTTGTAACGACGCCACACCCCGATATCTCGTTTCTATCTATTCTGCGATGTTGTACGATACTATTGCTTTATATCTTGTACATGTACAACAAGTAGTTCCACTACTAACTTATATGCGTGGCTCCTCGTAGCAATTGGTTATCTAACATCTTCGAAATACATGACATGAGATGAGCGAGGGACCGAAGTCCAATCTCAAGCTATACACGCCACAAAGAACGTTCCACTCAGTCGACCCAGCGAGAAGTGGGCGTTCACAGATCGCACATGTCCAAATACTGTACGCAACGAAATGACGACATCCAAAGAAGTCCCCGAATTCGAAAGTCCTAGCGCCCCCGGTGTGGAAGGAGTAAAGTTGCAATAACGTAGACTGGCGTAACGTACGATACATAGCGTCGTCGTATACTGACGCGCGAAAAGTGCTATCAGTTGCGGTCGGATGTCCATGGCCAGTTGTGCGCTGCAGTTGTCATCCTGGGTGCAAGGCGTCCCGAGAGTGAGTCGCCTATGATCAGAATATCCAGACGCTATCGAGTGAGGTATTCGGCCTGCACAGGATCAATGTTCAACGCTCACAGGTGCTGCGAAGAGACGAGGAAGGACCTGGGTGTGTTAGAAATCATGTCTGATAGTGAGGAGGAAGTGGTGCGACATGCGAAGAAGCGATATGGTGTCGAGCTGCGATCGACGTAGTTGATCGTGCCACTTCTGGGCGGACGCAGAAGTAGAAGCGATCGTGTTGGCTTCGCTTGAATCCCGAGATCTTCTCTATACAGTAGCTTCGCGGATTGACGGGGATGAGACAGAGTGGAAGAATACGGGCTGGACTTGATGGTACCACAAAATCAAATTGTTTTACAGTTCAACTCCAGAACACAGAGAGGGCAAGTACTCGGTTTACCACCCTAATAGCAAGCCTCCACGGAGAGGCATAGACCGGTAGGGATCGATCTCAGACATGAGTTTACTCCATGTCCCTGCATGGGGTATGCCTCCAGGCATTCGCGATGTCGGCTACGAAGACATGTGCCTAACGTCAAGACGGTGAAAGATCAGACGTGCAAGATCGTCGTGAGATAAGTAGTCAACTCACCTCACACCGAAATACGTTTCCTGCTCTACAGTGAAGCTCGTGTAACCCTCGCTGGTGATAGTGGCTTTGAAGGTGAAATGTGTGCCGTAAGAACGACATACGAAGGAGGTCAAGATCACCATGCACTAGTCTCCCAAGGACATGCCGTACGGGAAATAGAGCCTAGAGAGACACTCGTACTGCCGAGAAAAAGATCGTGGTGACATAGAGAAGGTCCAAACGCCAGCTAGACAGGCTCGTACATAACCTTGCAGTGCAGATGACGAGAATCTATGGAACTAACGCAGGTAAGATTGTGCAATGCGGATCGCCGAGGTTGGAAGGACGGGACCTACGACAGAACATCGGATCGCGGCGAGGCTAGCTCAAGGTTTATGTATGTGCTGCATGAACGCGGACTTGCATTTTGTCTTGGATGACATGAAATGACCGGCTTTTTGTTGGAATGCAATTGAAGAGCTCGCGGTGCGGCGCCGATCTGCAAAGACAAGGGCGCTGTGGCTCAGGGCGCCTGTGAGGTGAAGCACGGAGGGACTGAGAATGCGCCCGGAGTCGGAGGATGGCGATCAACGAAGAATGAATGGCCTGTCTCCGGCGACGTGCACGACGATGAAGAGACTGGTTTCTGAATATTTCCAAGAACACGAGTGAGTGGAAGGAGGGAGAGAGATGCAGCGAGCGGAGGGCCAATGAGAAGCCGTCTAAAGAGAAAAGAGGCGCGCGTCCCAATTGGGATCGTACCACCACTCCCTCATTTTCGAATTATCCAAAATGTTATCCGAGTCTCGTCCCATCCCCGTTTTCTGATATAAACCGTCCTCCACACCGTTCTCCTCGACCCGACCCTCCCTTTCCCTCCACCACCACGTCCCCCAGCCCTCCCCTCCATCTCCAGCCATGACCATCCCCGTCTCCTCCGCCACCGACTTCGAGTCCCAGCCGCGTCCTAAGGATGTCGGCATCCTCGCCATGGAGGTCTATTTCCCTCGCAGAGTGAGCTGGCACGCATTTCTCTGCACTGATCTCGTCTCACCGAATTTTATGGCGCGTGTAGTGCATTTCGGAGGAGGAGCTCGAGGAGTTCGACGGCGTGTCCAAGGGCAAGTACACCATTGGGCTTGGTCAGAAGTTCATGGCATGCTGCGACGACAGGGAGGACATCAACTCCTTCGCGTTGAATGGTCAGTTTCACTTCCACCTTGCATGTCGTGTGATCTCGCTTACCCGATATCTCGCCGTTAGCCGTCGCCAACCTACTCGAGAAGTACGATGTCGACCCCTTGTCCATCGGCCGTATCGACGTCGGCACAGAGACCATCATCGACAAGTCAAAAGCTACCAAGACCGTCCTCATGGAGCTCTTCGCCGACGCCGGCAACACCGATATTGAGGGTGTCGACTCCAAAAACGCATGCTACGGCTCGACCGCTGCCCTCTTCAACTCGATCAACTGGATTGAGTCTTCATCGTGGGACGGCCGTAACGCCATTGTTGTTGGTGGTGACATCGCTATCTACGCCGAGGGCACTGGCCGACCGACTGGTGGTGCTGGCGCGTTTGCCATCTTGGTTGGACCTAACGCCCCTCTCATTTTCGAGCGTGAGTGTTTCGGTCAATTTTGTTACGCCCGACAACTTCGGTTTACTCACGCTCTTTCATATCATTTTAGCCGTTCACGGTACCCACATGTCACACAGCTACGACTTCTACAAGCCCAAGCTCGACTCGGAATACCCAGAAGTCGACGGACCTCTCTCCATCACCGCCTACACTTCCGCCATCGACGCTTCCTACTCTGCCTTCCTTAAGAAACACGCTGCGCGCGCGAAGAGGGCCGGCAAGGCCACCGATGCGCCTGCATTCTCCCTCGAGGACATCGACTATCCCGTGTTCCACAGCCCGTACGGCAAGATGGTGCAGAAGGCACACGCTCGCTTGGCAAGTCCTTCCCATCATCAAATCCGAATCGAAAGATTAACGTTTGCTTCCTGCAGATCTGGAACGACTTCATGTCAAACCCTAAAGCACCCAAATACGCCAACTTCCCCTCAGCAGAGGACGTCCTCAAGCAGGAATACTCCGCCTCGCTGCTCGACAAGACCCTCGAGCGGGGCCTTATCACCTTCTCCAAGTCCCTCTTCGAGTCCACCGTCGAGCCCTCCATGAAGATGGCGCGCCGCTGCGGCAACATGTACACTGCCTCCTTGTTCGGTGGTCTCGCGTCGTTGATCTCGTCGGTCGAGCCGGCGGAGTTCAAGGGCAAGCGAATCTCGATGTTCGCGTTTGGTTCCGGATTGGCGAGCAGTTTCTACACGATTCTAGTGAAGGGGGATTCGACGCAGATCAAGGAGAAGTTGGATTTGATCAACCGGCTGGATAGCATGAAGGTCGTTCCGTGCCAGGAGTACGTCGACTCGCTCAAGGTACGTCAACTTTCTTTTCTGCTTCTGGGGATTACGAAATTGATGATGTCTTTTCAATAGCTGCGCGAGAAGAACCACAACGCAGGCTCGTACACCCCCGAGGGCTCGCTCGACAACATCTGGCCAGGCTCCTACTACCTCGAGAGCATCGACGCGAAGTACCGCCGCAAGTACTCTCGTCTCTCGAAGGCATAAGCCTCCTCCTCGTCTCCTCTCCTACTCCCACTCTACCTTGGCTTCACTGCTCCATCATCGTCACCATCATCCGCACATTATAATCCACCGCGCCGTGTTGCTTTACTCCCTGTTACCCTACCATATATACCGCTCCAGCGTGTTTCTTTCCGCGCGGGGGCACTTCGCATTCTTCCTTGTTTTTCTGCTGTGTTGCTGTGGGAGGTCGGGTCCACGTTGTTGGTCGTGTTTTTGGTCTGCTCATATAGACGCATTGCATTTGTTCTCTTTTGTAACATTATCGTACACACAATATAGTCCAAACACACGTCATTTTTTGATTGTACAGTTTACTCAGCGTGGTTATGAATAGGTTATGAATGTCCTCGTGGGTGACGGCTGCTACATGCCATCAGCGAATCACAGAGCGCATCTCCTGCCAGTAGTGGTGCAGAAGTGGGATGGCAGGGGTCAGAGCGAGCGTGTGCGTGCAACGATCGTATAAATTGGAAGTTATGTACTCAGACGTAGAAATCCTACAGTCTAGAAAAAGCGTTATCCACCCAGAACATCGAGCGGGTTTGCGTCTGGGGTGAAACTGTATTTGAATCCTTTCTCCAGGCCTCTTGGCAAGTTGAGCTTCAGTTCTTGTAGAAGCATTTGTTGTACAGGAACGGGGACGGGTGATCCAAAGGATGGTAGGGTTGAAGTCATGAGGAAACCCATGACCAACCCCTGGTTCCGCTGTGTAAGGTGCTTCAATGCTGCATCGAGGTCTGTCCAATCCTCTGACGGGGCCACCAAAGGAGGCTCCTTGCCCTCCTCGGTTGTGATATCTAGAGCGATGAAGAGTTGTCGTAGCGAACCAGGAGCGGTCTTCAGAAGCTTGGCGATGAGGCGGAGCATTGTGCTGCCGTCGCGGAACAGCGCAGGATTTCCCAACATCACTGTGATTTCCAGGCGATATAGCGACTCGCAGGGCGATAAAGCGGGTGCGTAGAATTCGGCGTCTACATAGAGAGTTGTTTGGTTTAGCTCATACAGAGGTAAAGTGTCCACATCATGACGAACCTACGCTGGCGATGGTATCTCCATAGAAATCGAATTTCAGTACTTTGAGCTGTTCTCCAATATCTCGCAGAATGTCTTCTATCGCTAGTCCAATGTCTCGACCCATCACGGAGACCTCCAAGGTCTCGATCATCCTCCAATGCGAGTTGTAAAGCATGATGTACAAAGGAAGTGGTCCATTGCACGAGTCGTTCCTTAGACGGAGCTCTGTGGGTGGCTTGGCTATGCCTGCGGGAAAAGCAAGGCCGTCCATAGTTTCACGTAGAGTGGCATACGCAAGCGACTGGGCGTCCTTGCCGGGAAAATGGGGGTCGTATATGTCCAGAATATCGATGCGGCGGAACAGGCTGAGCAAGCTGTTGAGTTCCTGCTCATGGCTGAAGGCCTCACCTAACCCTCGTGTGCTTGACCCGAATCTCACGTCCTCGAGAGTCAAGCACTCAAGAGAATATCTCGAGGTGTGGTACAGTTCAGAGGATTCTTTCTCAATATCTGGCACCCAACGGACGTCTTCAATATCGAGTTCTTGAAGCCTAGGCATGGCAGAGAGCATGCGAGCGAGGACCCTCTTCCGAAGAGTGCCGACTCGCGAGACGGTGTCATGGCTTTCGGACGCCATTGCGCGAATCTTCACAGAGCAGGTATATTGGAACAAGTCCGGCCGGATTTTCTCCATAAAGCCCAGAATCAACGAGATCGGCTTCTCCTTCGAGAACGTCACAACGACAATCTCGAAAAGAACTGGTTGAATGCGCTGTCGCCAAGCTTTGGAGACCAGGCATGATGTCTTCAGGGTTTCTCCGTCATCGAGGTCATCTAAGCAGTCGACAACCATGTCCGACAGCTCTATGGGTAGCCACCGAGCGAAAATGTTAGGACGGTAGAGCTATCGGAGCCAATCAGCTGAAATCACACTACTTGGCGACGCGGAAACTCACACTAGTCGCAGTGGATACAGCGGATGAGGCTTCAGGTGTCATTTGCGCTGCCGCCATCTCGAGTAAGCATCCGAATACTATTCGGGCAGTATTGGTGGGCACGGTACTGCTGCGTTACTAACGCAGTGAGGAGCTTGGGATGCGATATATATGTTATAACGTCCGAGAGTATCGCGCTCGAATTTTCAGATGATTCGAACCTGCTGCAAAGAAGCATGCGCGAGGGTAAGTCAGCGTCGTTACCGGTGTCATATGGATAACGCACGATCTACAAACGTACCTGCCACTCTGCTCCTATGTAAAGCAAATGTAGTCTCCAACATCAACTACCGAAGGTTCCAGCTTTGCGATTACTCAAACGGCCATGCTGGTGGTAGGTAACAAGTTGAACGTTCCAGCTTGGCCTTGCCAGCGGTAGCGGCCACCAGCGGCCAACCACGTCGGGGCTCCGGGCCACTGGATCCGGCGGCGATATCTGATCACGCAATAAAGAGTTGTCATTATACTTACGCCAAGCAAATCGAACTCGAAGACTTTGCAGCAACTGCCAGTGTGCAGAGCTTGATCAATTTGCGCAATTAATGCGCATGCTCTAAGCTTGTTCAAGCTTCAAGCGGCTTTGACGTGTTGCTCAAACCTCTGACATGGCGTTGACCCGCCCAGTGCGACGAGCTGAGAAGAACTGTCACGGTGACCGTTCGAATTTGCGCTTCTTGCATACTATCGTTTTCTGACTCGTTCAGCCACAGGTCTGACCGGCAATTGGTGTATGATTTATTGCATGATGCGCTCAAAGTGGTTCCATTTGGACTCGCCATCTTATGAAGACACGTCGCTCACTACAGTGGCGACGCATGTCCGCGATATTGGTCAGCTCATCGCGTTCTGTGCTGTAAATTCTCCTTCACTGACTATTATTTTGCCGACCACAGCAAGACCGACTGAAATGCGCACCGATAGTGCTTTTCCTCAGTATACTCGTCAATAGTAGAGAACCTGACCGAAGCTGTGGCAAATATATGACGAATCGCAAGAAGTAGTGCGTAGGTCTGGCGGCGAAATACCGCACTGGACTCACCTTATCACCATAAGGTGAGTCATATCATCGACAACATATACCAGGATGCGCCCCTTGTGAGCAGGATACATATGATTGTCATCTTGATGACACTCAGACTATCTAGGTGCTTACATGTTGCAAACATGACTGCCTTTTGCCGTTCCGACCAAGTTCCGACGGAGCACGAGAGTCGAGAGCTGAATCTCGTCGCAATTTCGTCGCTTGTTAGCATGTAAACCTGTGAGAACCTGTGGGAAGATCGGTGAGTGTTGAGTAGAATCAGTACGCAGTTCCCTTATTGATCAATGCGACTTGCTGCAAACTTGCTGTTGTCGTTCTTGCCAGCCTGCTAGCCGACATGATCCAGCATACGCAACCGTCTCGTCCAACGGCTTACGCGTACTATGAATTGCAGTATAAAAGCACGTCGTTCAACCACTGGTGGCTCATTCACCACTTCAACGCCTATTCACTCAGGTGTGTGCGTTTCTCTGGCAGACGGTAGAAGAGTTCGCTCGCTGACGACGTTGACTCGGAGCAGACGAGATATTCTGCTTCGGCACCATGATCACCCTCTACCGCACCCGTACCAGACAGAATGGCCCCCAAAGTTGCTATCGTGATCTACACCATGCTCGGTCACCTTGCCAAAGGTACGTCCCGTCTCTGTCTCACTGATTTTTCTCTCCTCAATCACATCTGACGTCTGCTTCCTTCGCAGTCGCCGAGGCAGTTAAGACTGGCGTCGAGCAGGCTGGTGGTTCTACTACCATCTTCCAGTACGCGCCATGTTTGCATCGGTCAGAAGACTGCGTGCATGCTCACACTGGATATTGCTTTCAGGATCGCCGAGACGCTTCCGGACAGTGCTCTCGCGGAGAAGCACGCGCCTCCCAAGCCAAACTACCCCATCTTCACACCTGAACAGCTCACAGACTTCGATGCCTTCCTCTTCGGTATCCCGACTCGTTACGGCAACTTCCCTGTTCAGTGGAAGGTAAGCGAAAGATGGTCAGTTGTTTGAATATGATATGCTCATGTGCGCTTCACAGTCGTTCTGGGATGCTACCGGTGGCCACTGGGCCAAGGGCGCGCTCACTGGCAAGTACGCCGGTGTTTTCATTGCCTCTGGAACCATCGGTGGTGGTCAAGGTGGGTGACACCCGAGTTCTGACTGGCAAACTCTTCTTTTCTGATACCTTTGCCCGTCTCTAGAATCGACGGCTATCGCCAGCATCTCCACTTTCACCCATCACGGCATCATCTACGTTCCCCTTGGCTACAGGGATGCTTTCGACATCCTCACCAACGTAGACGAGGTGCGCGGTGGTACGTGCAGATAAATCAGTTCGCGTTGTGATATTATCTGACGTCGCATCCTATGCAGGCTCCCCATGGGGATCCGGTACTTTCGCTGGTGCTCGTGGTGGACGTGACCCCTCCGCTTTGGAGCTCGAGCTCGCTCAGCGCCATGGCAAGTACTTCTACAGTGCCGTCAGCAAGGTCGCTTTCTAGGAGTCCGTACATCGCATAATGTGTCAACGTTGACTGCACTCATCGCCTCGAATGCACTGATCAATGTATACTTAGAGAATGTAGTGAATATTTGAATCGAGATGAACGTTTCTGCTTCTGCAACAACGCGTGACTTCCGCGCGCGTGGATGATCAAGTATAGACAGTGTTTATTCGCCGTGGACTGCGACCATATGCCTAATGCTCAGCGTTCATTCGTTGGTCGGTACAATTCCAACTGGGGTCTCGGTGCACACCGCTTGGTAGTGGTCCAAAGACCATCAAAGAGAAAAAGAGAGAATGCCGTGTTACAAGCCGTGGTGTACTGTACTTTGAGAGGAGAAAACGGGAATCATGAATTACTTCGATTTTGTATTACAAGATAGAGAATAACATCGCCATCGCCCAATTACAGCACATACACGCATCCAGACAATCAGAGACGAAGGAAAGGTCTGGATACACAATACAATATCCTTTCAACCACAGAACTCGAGTCCTGGGCAACCAATCGCTGTGCCAAAGAGACTACCATCTACCTTGGCAACGGCGAGAAGGGCTTGGAAGACACCACCAAGACCCTCCCCGGCCAAAAGGCCAGCCGAAATGGCGAACATATACATGTCGTATGTCTTGGGGCTGCGTCTAAGCCAGATGTAGTTGAAGACGGAGCCTGCACCCATGGCAAGAGGGTAGAAGGTTTGGGGGACAACGAAGGCGAGACCAACGGCGTTCCAATTGGGGATCCATACCCAGTACTTCTTGGGGATCCAAAGGTGTTTGACGACGACAGAAATTGCAGCGAAGATGGAGAGTGCGATGGCTGTAAACCCGGATGAAGGGGGGATGGGAAGTTTTGGGAGGGTCACGGCTTGGGCGACAGCTGCCCATGCGGAGACGGAAGGTGCACCGTATGTACACTGACCACCTTTGGGTGGATGCATGATGCAGGGCGAGGCAGTGGTGAAGAGGATGAAGAGGCCAACGTTCAGGAAGACGGCGACGACGGCACCGACCAGCTGAGCAATAAATTGGTTTCTGGGCTTCGCGCGGAGGAGGTAACCGGTCCTCAAGTCTCCAGTCATATCGGTACCTTGGCCGGCGGAACCAGCAGCAACGACACCAGCGGCCAAATTGAGCAGCTGAGCCTGTGGGATCGCCAGGGAGGTACCCTTGCCAATACCACCGAAGATGAGTTGGGATGCCTGTAAAGACATAGGTTGAGTACTTGAATCGATTTCATGAACAGCACACTGTACAAACCTTGGCGACAGTGGACACAGGGTTAACATCGGTAGTACCAGCGGATTGCACTCCGATGAAGGAGAACAAGAATCCAAGGATGAGGGAGAGGATCGCCGTTCCCACGTTCATGTTGAACAGAGTGGCGAGGATGGCCACGCACATGACGGTAGATGCGGCAAGACCAGTGACCCACCACAACGTAGGAACACGGTCAGCGACAGGTGTAGGGTCCTCGTCATCATCCCTGTCTTGAGCATCTCGGATCCACGAACGAACATCCCAGTTAATCTTGAACGAGGTGGCACGGAGCTTCAGAAGGGTGGGTAAGGAGCTCATGAACATGTCAGCGAACTGAAGTCAAGGCAATTAGTTGCACAGTCAAACGCTCTGAGGACGTGTTACGCACGGAGTAGATTAACATCATGAGAACACCCGGCCACAGAAGCCAGTAGCGCGGGGACGGGCTGTTCACGAAGTCGTCAGGATTATCGAAGTTGAGGGCCTGGTATGAAACCAGAGGGAAGTCATCGGAAGCTGAAACGCCAACGGCACGACCGGTGCTGATGAGACCAGGAGCGATGATACCCCAAGCAAGGACGGCGCCACCCACTAGAAAGAAAGAGGTCACCACACATACCTAACCGCAAAGCGAAAAAAGCACTTACAGAACGACCAGGAGGCGTTAAGTCCAGAAAGCATACCGGCACCGAAGAAGGCGGGTGTAACTATAGATGTATCATATGAATGAGTTTAGAGCTGTAAGATTGATTGTATACGACTCACACTCGATCCACCAGCCATAGTTGTCCAAAGCAATGATGCTGGTGAAGCCAAGACGATAAAGGGTCCAACCGATGTGCCAGTCGAACATGACTCCGGGAGCATAGCCAGAGACGACCTTGAAGACGAAGCAAATAATGAAAGTGTACAACAAGGCGAGCGACTTCTTCCTGGCAGCAATCGCACCGGTGCGGCCATTATGGAGGGCACGGATTGTCACAGCAGTGGCAGTGGGGGTGGGGAAAGTCAACTTCTGGTGGACAATGTAGTACTTGCGCAAAGGAATGACGAAGAACACGCCGAAAAATCCAGCCGTTACGGTCAAAGCAATGAGTTTGCCGACGTCGTCTTGAGGTAGGGCGGAGAGTAGGTTCAGGCGGTACATGGCGGGGATGGCGCTAACAAACAAGATACCGATACCACCGGCAGCTGTATGAGGCAATCACATTCCTGTCACTTCACCGCGCCTGCGAGATAACATGAGAACCACACACCTGTTGCAGCAGATTGAACCGTACAGTTCTCCTTAGGGCCAAAGTCGCCGCCAAGCAACCATCCCAAGACACCAGTCGAAGGCAGCGCCTTCGAGAGCGGCTTGATGATGGCGTAACCGAAAATAGCCTATGGGGTTGGGTGGGAGTACTGTCAGTTGCGCAGTGCGAAGCGATATGGGAGCAGTGGCTACTTACACCGAACAACTGGATAAGGTTCAGTCAGCGCCATTCACTCATCCACATGGACGTGAGACACATACCTGAGGTCCGAAAGTGAAGCCGGTCTTCAATCCCAGATAGATATTGGAAGCACCGACTGAGGGAATCTGTCGTCAATACGTGGCTCTCGGGAAACGCAAGATTTTTACGCACCGACTGCCCCAAGGCAGCAACCAACGAAGAGTGCACTGCAGCGCCATCGGCACGAAACGCCTCCCGGTCAGCAAGGGACTTGAGCAAGTAGTGGATCAACGTACCGAAGGGTGAGCTGATGAGTCTCCTCCGGCTCATTGGGGTCGAGAGGGAACGGCTTGCTGCTGTTGGTGACGCGATCGAGGATAAGTCGTTTGTCTAGAGGTTGAGGTTGAGGTTGGTAACACGTACACGTCTACGATCTCATCGTCCTGATCTACGTCTTCATGCTTGCCGGCAGTCTTCTCGTCTGCATACTCGCTCGATGTCGGTGAGCGTCGCAGCTCGGGAACAACACCGGTGTCGTCGCTCGACATGGTCGACAGTGTACGGCAAGGGGAAGAGGGAGGGGAAGAGCCGAGGAGGAAGAAGCCTTCCCTCGAGAATGATGTAGGATTTATACGAAGGCCGAGTATTCTCACCAGTCGTGTGAGCGCAGGCGTTTGTGTGGAGGAAGCACATGGTCGCAGTGTATTGACGTCGGAGAGTCAACTAAGTCTCCCATTTTGCCAACCTTATACAGTATACGAGAGAAGCGTGTGAGACTGTAGTCAATGGATCAGGGCATCCTCCCAAAATGGCGACACGCTTGCTCTACTAACGGCGAAATGTCCACACAGCTGCGAGCCGGGTATATATGCTCATGACCCTTTGGCGAGCCTGGGACAAGACAAGGAAGAAGTTCAGTTGAGGGCTGAATGAATAAGTCAAAGACAATATACCTCTGCAAACCAGTCATATCCCCGTTGAACTGATCCTGATCTCCGGGGTTTGAACCTGAGTCTGCAAACTGCCAAAAAGTCGTGAACCTGCAAAGAGAGATCAATACCGAAACGCAGAAAGATGACTCATATGCAAATACTTACGACCACCCAGCAGGGAGAGTACCAATGCTTGAGGCATAGTGAGCGATCCAAAGGGGGTTCGTGGAACCGAAGGCGGCACTGTTACCAGTGCAAGTAGTCCACCAGTCCGTCGTAGTATAAATCACTGACAAATGGGATATCCGTCAAGCTTCGATTGTTTGAGTCTCAATACTTGGTGAGTCACGCGTACCTGGAAATCTGGAGGAGACAATCTTTCAGCGGACTGATCAAACAGATGAAGTAACGGCGCTCACACTCTCGTGGCAGCATGGTAGGTGTTAGAGAAATCCTTGATCCAAGTGACCATAGCGGACGCGCTTAGGCCATAGCACTCAGCACCGCTCGGGTTGTCTAGAATACCGTCAAGTCAGTCCACGGTGCAGCGCATACATGAAGTGAACGGACATTCGATATCAAGGGTACCGGGCAGAGTCTTCCCATCACTGGACCATCCCCCGCCATGGGCAAGGAAGAAGTTGGCCTGAGTAGCTCCGGACGATGTATCAGGGTGGGCGAAATGGTAGCCACCGCGAAGAAGACCGGCGTTAGTAGCAGCGACATAGTTGGCACTGAATTCGGGGTCTATGAACGCTGTGGACAGTGTTTGCTTAGTCTGCATGTGATCAGGACCGGAAAATAGGAGCTCACTTGTTCCCTCGGTCGCCTTGATGTAGGTAAAGACGACACCATTGGCTTTGGCGGTGTTGAAGTTCACGGCACCTTGGAAGTGAGAGACGTCGATACCAGACGGATTGGCTCGCTTGAGGATAACAGATGCCGCATTGCAATAAGTGGCCACGAGTAAAGAGAGAGTCCAGGTGTATGTCTTCATTGCGAGGGAGCGAGATAGTCGTACGCTTGGCCACATCGTGGGACCAGTGAGGGAAAACAACGCTTTATAGTCAACCAAGCTCACTAGAAACTCAAGAAGACGAGATAAATTCGAAGAGGTGCCAGCAACCGCATGAGTGTGTCAAAGCTTGACAGTCCACGAAGGTCACGAAACGGCCGGCACAGTCAGCACCTGAGCGACCGACCACAGGAGGGAACATGTGACGAAGGCTCTGCAACAAACGCTATTGCTAGGTAAAGCAATGCGCACCGAAAGTCTATTTGAAGGTGCAGCCAATTCTCTACAATGCGCAAATGCTCGCGTTTTCTGAGATGACGAGTGTCAGAGACTCGGAGATTCAGGTGATCATGAAGAACGGTATCACGCACCATGAAGCTCCAATCTATCATGTCAGAAGCTCCTCTACCATATGGACTCAGCACTGATGTACACATCTGGATTCTGGGCAGAACGATGGCTGTCGATGTCGAAGAAGGAGCACTCGACTTTGCGCATGACGGTGGTATCAGCGTCGTCAGAGGCACATGCGGCGCAAAGGGAATGGCGCACACGTGATACACACGTGTTTCTCTCACGACGCGAGATGGAGACGCGACTTTGTTGGACTTTATTTGGCGGATGTTCGACTTTCAACGCGTATTCGCTCCAGCGTCTGCTTTTGTAACTTTGGTGCTTACCTCGACGTCCTCAGACGACTCACGACATTCGCTCACGATCGACACTCCTTTAATAATCTTACGATGGGTTTCCTCAAGCGTTTCTTCTCCATGGGCAGTCGCAAGTCGAAGAAAGGCCGTAGGCAGCACAATCACAACGCGGAACCTATGCCTGTGGATGCTCAAGGCAGATTGAGAGCGGTGGAACCTTGGCAAAATGAAGCGACGCGTTTACTGCGCTCATCTTCCGCTCATTTTACTGTGGTGTCTGAGGTGGATTATAGCACGTTACCTCCTCTTCGTGAGTTCAGTCTTCGTGTATCTGAGCCTCATCTGACCACGTCGTACAGCACACCCTGTCAACAATGTCCTCAGCACTCCTGTCGCCACTCCAGCACGCTCGACCAGTTCTACCGTCAAGCGCAGTGGTACATACACCGTCACTGTTCACGGCCGCACCACCCACTCTCGCACCGAGTTCCCTAATGCCAACCCTCCCCTTGACGACACCAAAGACAACGCCCCTCACACTGATTTCCATTACTACGACGAGTCACCCACGAAGCCCAAGTCTCATCCGAACCCCAAGTCTGTTCCATTCACTCCTCGCGACCAAAGCCGCCTTCTTCGCCTGCGCAGGGATCCTTCTGTTGCCAGCTTGCTCAACATCTACGATGACCAAGGTCGTGTTCAGTCAAGCGCATTCGCCAACACACCCCCGAACAGCGCTCCTGTATACGAGGTAGAAGGGCGCGAGCAGAAGAAGCGTACCGGTTCAACGCTTCGTCAACTCATGGGCGAGCGTGACAACGGTCTTCACGCGGACTGCACCGCGATGGAAGGAGACATTTCATGGGCTGAACGGGAACTCGCTCGAATGTACGTCGGTCACACCGTCACTTCCATGCTTATACTAACGTAGCCTGTTCAGTGATCGAACGAGCATGTCACTCGCTTCAGAGTCATCACTTCCCCTCGAAACTCCCAAAGACACTCATTTCCCTGACGATCATTTCGAACCCCACGTCGTAACGAACACCACGTTCGCTTCTGACGACTCGTCCACCAACTGGCCTGTCATCTCTTCTTTGGAGGTGGAGCTCAGTGGCAGCACGTCCGTCGACTCCGAACACCACACCATCCTCGATCGTGTACCTCCGTCGGAACAGGACATGGATAGCAAGACTCCACAGCGGGCCTCGGAAGTCTTCGGCTTCCTGACTGAGAGAAGGAAGTCCATTTTGGAGCGAAATCGAGCAATAGCAGAGGCGCGAGACTTGCCTCCTCTCCCCGCTCTTTCGGTCCCTGGTCTACCCCTTCCTGCATCTCGCGCTCTTTCCACCTCTACTTCCGCCATGAGCACACCTCCCCTTACGATGACATCCACTGCCAACTCATTGAACTCAAGCCCTACGACCTCCAGCGATACCTCCTCCGCCCAAATCCACCATGCCACCGTTGCAAAGCTTACGCCTATGTCCCGCTCTACCGATAACCTCAACATCTTATATACCCCTTCTCCCATCACCGTGAACGTTTTGCCTTCTGCCTCTCCTGCACCTTCGAACGCTGCTCAGCCCAGCAAGATACCCCGTGGACCCCGTCCCGCGCCGGCTGCAGGCTCCAAACATACGCCTAGCGCGTCCCAGTCTTCCCTCTATCGTCAAAATACCACGAGCGTTGCCTCGGTCACCACACCCGTCGAATCCATGTTCGCCCCACCTCCCAGCAGTCTGCCGACTCGTATTCCTAAATCTACCTCTAAATCGCACGATCCGTATACGCCCGTGCACAAGCGTCCTCATCGCAGGACCGGCTCCAGGTCATCGTCCACTGCCATGGTCTTCTCGGACGAAGACGAGGAGAATACCTTCGCCCCTCCGACGAAGGGCCGTTCTCGCCGAACCCCTTCCGGCACCGTCGATAAAGAGAACAGCCCCTCGGCGGCACAGCAGTACAACGACCCGCGCTCCAAGGCGTATCCTAAGACTCCCGCCGTAGCCCGCTCCCACTCCCGGGCCCTGTTCGACTTGAGGAACCCGACACTCGTCAACGACGTGCCGCCTTCTCCGGCCAAATCGATTGACCTGTCGCCTGTTGGTCAGGACATCATGGCGGATGTGAGGAAGAGGAGGCAGCAAGTGAGAGCGGCGAGTGGAGGAAGTGGCAGAGGTGTGAGGCGGTAGTGTGTATTTATAGACTTGTCTCTTTTCTTTTTTGGGATACTGGTTACTTGACGTATCTGGATTCTTGGTCGTTATCTTCTCTCCGTCATCTTGCTATGTGTCTATCGTATATTGCTTTGTCACTGTCATACTTTCGCATTTTGGACAGTCGCTATCGTATATAGTCTTGCATCGAATATGTCAGTCTCGAGTTATTGCTCTCCTATGATCTCACCTTTTACAACATGTCGCATACATACCGTCAGAGTATACAGAGGAACTCTCAACCACACAATCACGCGATCAAATGAGGCTTTGAAATGGTATCTGGACGTTCCCTATGGAAATTGAAGAAGATAACTTAAAACAAAAAAGCGGTTGAGCAAGTGCTCGTATGTAGATGAGGGGTGCGTGGCGGCAGCAGCACGCAGTGATCATGCCAGTAATCACTGCGCGAGGTGGATGGGTGGGGGGATGATTATCAAAATGAAAGGTCGTGGCTTCGTTATACGTCATGGAAAGTTGGCACGTCATTCATGAATGGACAGGAAACCCTTTTACTTCAATCTCCCCCCTCGAGGGGCAGACCTAATACTCCTCGTCCCGAATCTGGATCGGCTCGTACTCAGTCTTGAGCGTAAGCCTGTTCCGCCGCCACATCCTGACCGCAATGAACACGCTTGCGATGGCAGTGATGAGCGTGAGGACCGCAACACCCACAAGGAGCGCGAGGACGACGGGGCCGTGCGATTCGAGGATCGAGTTGGCGCAGTGGTTGACGGCGTGGGGCATGAAGGGCAGGTTGATCGGTACACGATGCGTAGAGACGATGATGCGCACAGGGCCGTTCGCGGGCAAGAGAGGGATGGGGCCCATGGAGACGATCCGCGCGCGACGCTGGAGAGTGCTCGGCTTGCTGGTCTGGAGGTAGTTCAGCTCAGCGATTGAGCCTGCGCCGGTAGTGTCGTCATCGGATGGAGGTGGGTTCAGAATGCTAGCATCGTTGTTGGCGACTTGCTTCTGGCGGATGGCCTGGAAGCTGGCGGCGGCTTGCTGCGCGTCGGTAGTTGGGAGCATCTGGATGAAGGGGACACCGGTGGTGTTCTGTGGAGTCCAGTCACCGAAGTCGAAGGAGACGTAGGCGTTCTTCAAGAAGGAAACTCCGAGGATCATGTCAAGACCGAGGGGGCCGACCTCAACGGGAGGAAGAGCCATGGTGCGGAAAGTGTTCTGGCAGACGGTCTGGTTGTCTACGGTCTTCACAACGGTGATATCCAGAGGGTCAATAGGGAACTCCTGACCGCTGCAAAACACAGGACGAGTCAGCGAATTTGCAGCTCAATGCAGAAAGTATTCATGCGTACCCGAACTCAAACACGAGGTTAGCAGTATTCTCGCAAGGAACGGTGTAGATGCCGGACGAGGCGTTGAAAACGGCGCCAGGAATAGCCTGGTAGATGAAGTCGACAGCTGCAGCGGGGATCTGCGAGAACGTGAAACCGGTATCCAGAACCGAAACGGTCTTTCCAGGAGCAGCCTCCGGGACGGAAGACTGGTTGAACTGGAAATATTGGCCGTTAACTTTCATGCCGTCCATCTGCACAGACCACCTTGGAAGGGTGGTGAGCTGCTCGAGTTGAGCGGGGGTACGAGGCAGCTTGGGTTGATCGGCAATGGCGAGGTAGTTCTCATCGTATTCACCAATGGTGAAGATACCCTCTTGAGGGCCATCGGTGTCATCTGTACGACCGAGTTGCACGGAGAACATGTTGGGCGCGGAGGCGTTCTGAGCAAAGATGTTTGACAGGAAAGTGCGGCCCACGGTGCTGTTGGTCTTCGAACCCAAGAAGATTTCCGAGAAGATGCTGGATCCCTGGTCGAACGACAGACCGAGAATGCCGTAGATGCCGTTTTTGAAGATCGCACCAAAGCTGGTGGCATTGTGGACGTTCAAGAAAGCTATGGTTCGCAGAGACTCAAATCAGAATTTATCTGAATCGTGATAATTGGTTTCGGCGCACCCTGGCTCTCAACCTTGTAGTCGCCCATCTCCATGTCCGTGAAAGCAACCTCCCCAGCCGCCTGACCAATCCCAAAGGTGAGGTTCACCGGGATACTGGTATCTTTCGCGATGTTTATGGGGAATGGTGTCTGCACCCAGACGTCCGAAGAACCAGTGTCCAGTTGAATAGGGAACTCTACTCCACCAAGGGTGATGTTGGTGGCATACTGAATGCCAATAGGTCAGCCATATTCCGACTGGGAGAAACCGTTGTAACGTACCACAACATCTTTGGCGTTGTCAATGTCCAAGTCCTCTCCATCTCCAACACTTTGAGTCATAACCGTGCGGATACCCCGGTGGGCGACTGGAACCGCATCTCTAGCAACGATCGGGAGACGAAGAGCATTAGTGATACCGCACAGCGATACGAAAATCAAAGAAAGGATTGAGGCGTGCATGACGAATAACGAAGGCGCAAAGAAAGAAAATGGAAGTGAAAAAAGCCAAAAGGGCGAGAGCGAAAGAAAGAGAAGGGGAACGTTCACAGAACTGGGGAAACAGAAACGGTACGTTGCTCACCGTCTTTTTATGTGCTGCCATCTCTTACCGAATGATGGCGGCACATGTGAGGCTGTATCTTCATCGCTGGCCTGAAACCCGAGTCTTGTGCGTCGTCGTCAGAGTTTTGGTCAATAATTTTGTTGCAACACAGCTTGTGACCAGGGCGATCGGGAGGAGTTGCCGTATTGGGCAAGTGTTGTTAGCTTTTTATCTCGATCTGGGCAGAATGTGTCACGAAAACGCGATTGTCACGCTTTGCAGTGATCCGTTCATCAACGGGCGCCTCCACGGTCATCACGATGAACAACGCAGTCCTCGCGTGCCGAATCGCGCCTTGGCCGCTTGGCCTGTGCTCAGCACGAGAAACTCACCATCTGCGTCAGAGAACACTTATAGTTGCACAGGTACTCCCTCATTGTCCAGAGCTATATATTGACATTGTCGGTTTCAGCCTCTGTGTCCCCTGCCAACCTCGGGTCGGCTTTGGAGTCCGTGCCGAAAGCTCGAGGACGTCGTCTTCAACGACGCCGACTCCTCAAAGTCATTGCCTGCGAAACAGCGCTGTGCAGCGTAGATGCGCGTATTCCTTGTCGATCTGTGGGAGCTCAGCTCTTCTCATCAGAGAGCGTAGCGAACAAGTTGTCTCGTCGGTATGTTCACATTGTTCCTCTCAAATGATAGCAGAAGTGATTGATTTCACTATGGTCAAGGAACTCCAACGGTGGGAGTCCGTGGGACAGCGGGTAAGATCCCGGTCTCGCATTGACTTGATGTCCCCAGCGAACACTAGAGTGACCTTGTGTCTTAGCAAGATGATCCAAGACCTTCGAAGTCATTCTGCCGCTGCCGCATGTTCTCTGGCATCATCTACCGCTTTCCCAGCATTGAATAGTGAATTGTGAGAACCATGAGAGGAATACACGCAGAACATGCCTACGCAAAGAAGACTTGGGATCCCTCTCGCGACTCCGTTGGGGTGACCCAGATCCCGTCTTAGAGTGAGACCTTCTCACAGTTCCTCGAAATTGTGCCCTGGCTGATTGGTTCAGCTTCGGGATGATCCTGAGCATCAAAGTATAGTTTGGGGCTTGGGCTTTTGGGCCGAGACCTTCGACTTGACCCAGCTAGCGGCTGCTGGCGGACAAGCAAACTACCGTCGAGTATCTGTGGCGATACCATCGATGACCTGGATAAGGCTTCGATATCTCAGAGGTGGAGCAGTTGACATAACGGTCGACGCGTTCGCGACACCGAACAGACACCGTGAGGAAGGCCTTTGATGCAGATGCAGGAAGGTCTCGAACGTTGCTGCAACCGACCGATAGCAGCAACATTCACGCCGTAGAGCGCCCTCCGGCTCTTGGAGCTTGCTATCTGCATCCTCCGAGCAGTGTTCTGAGAGTAGTTGCTCAAGAGGGGTGCATGTGGAGGTCGCCGCAAAGAGAGAGCCAAGTTGGTGAGTCCTTTGAAATACAGGTGTTCAAGTGATCTTACTCTTATCACACCGCTAGGGGTAAAAACAGGTCGAGTGACGTCGGGAATAAATAAACACAATATTGGCGTCATACGTCTCGTGTATGTCATTGATCAGGCGGACCTTCTTCATGCACACGGAGATACTCCGAGCCTGGGTGAGTCGTACTGGGCTTGAAACGAAAGAGTCACCGCGAACATCGAGGTCGAGTCGCGACAAAGAGAGAACGGAGAGCTGTAGCGCGTTGTCGCGTTGTGGCGGGGAAGACATTGCCGAGAATGCGGGGGCGGCATGCCACGTGTCACGGACCGGAGGAGGCAGCCGAGGGGGCATGACCGACGATTAACCGCGTCGGATCCAGGCCCTCGCCGGACCGCGTTTGCTGCAGGCCTTCGCTCTGAGCCTGGCTCGTCTTTCCATGTTCCGAACGGCCTCCCTATAAATTCTCCATCTCTCCTCCTCACCCCGTAGGCTCCTCTCATTCTCTGCATCTCCCCACCATGTCTGCAACTGATGCTCTTCCTCTTTTCCTAGGCCTTGACCTCTCTACCCAAGGCCTCAAAGCCGTCCTCATCACAGAGGACAGCCAGGTCGTACACGAATCCTCTGTACGTTTTGACAACGATCTTCCCCAGTACAACACCGTCAATGGTGCTGTTCGTGGCCCCGGCGAGGGTGAAGTCACCTCGCCCGTCAAAATGTGGCTCGACGCCATCGACCTCCTAATGGACAGGATCAAGGCTACGGGCGTGCAGCTCAACCGTATCCTTGGTGTTTCTGGCGACGGCCAGGTGAGCTGGCACAATCACCGCGTCCTGACCCAGTATGCTAATCATCCGTCTGTCTTCTGTAGCAACACGGCTCTGTCTTCTGGTCCTCTGAGGCTGAAAAGCTTCTATCCACTCTAAACCCGGAGAAAGGACTCGAGCAGCTCTCTCCTGGTGCCTTCACCCTCCCCAACGCGCCCATCTGGCAAGACTCTTCTACCACCCGTGAGTGCCGTGAGCTCGAGGAGGCAGTTGGCGGTCCACAAGCTCTCGCCGATCTCACGGGCAGTCGCGCGTACGAACGGTTCACTGGCACGCAAATCCGCAAGGTGTGTACACATTCCTCCACCTATTTGTGTACCGAGGTTGATGCGAACTCTATTCCTTCCAGATCAAGCGTGTCAACCCCGAAGCTTACAACGCTACTTCTCACATATCTCTTGTCTCATCTTTCCTTCCTTCGCTCTTCCTCGGCTCGATCGCACCGATAGAAATCTCAGATGCCTCCGGGATGAACCTCATGAACGTTCTCACCTACAAGTGGGACGAAAAGCTGTTGGATGTCGCTGGAGGTCCCGAGCTTCGATCAAAGCTAGGACCGGAACCCGTTCCAGGAGGCGTCGTCCTCGGCAAGGTCAGCCAGTGGTGGGTAAAGCGTTGGGGTTTCAGCCCAGGTACGAACTCTGCTTCTCCGCACTCACGGTCCGTCATACTGATATCCTACCCGCTCTTCCAGACTGCATTGTCGCACCGTTCACGGGAGACAACCCGGCCACCGTCGTCGCTTTGTCTAGCCCGGGTGATGCCATCCTCTCTCTTGGCACCTCGACTACCCTTCTCCTCTCCATCCCTCCCACCGATACTGCTCCCGCACGCTTCACCTCTTCTCATCTCCTCGCCCACCCTACCACTTACGATGCTCATATTGCCATGCTCTGCTACAAGAACGGCGCCCTTGCTCGCGAGCAGGTGCGCAACCGGTACGCCAACAGCGACTGGTCCAAGTTCAACGAGCTCGTCGAGCAGACCCCACCAGGCAACAACGGCGTCCTCGGATACTACTTCCCTCTCCCTGAGATCATCCCGCCGAACGTCGCAGGCAACTTCTTCTTCTCTTCCTCAGGCGAACTTCTCCCTGAGGAGAAAGTCTCCGGCGCAGTACACCCTCGTGCAATCCTCGAATCCCAGTTCCTCTCGATCCGCTCCCGCATCGAAGCCATCCTCCCTTCAAACTCGCCCCCACTCCAGCGACTCGTCCTCTCAGGCGGGTCGTCGTCGAACCCGATCATCCGCCAGCTCGCCGCCGACGTGTTCGGCATGCGCGTGTTCGTCGCCGGGCAAGAAGGCGCGGCGGAAGGTGGTGCGCAGCTCGCGCGGTTCGCGTGGTGGCGCCAGATGAACGGCGGAAGGGGTACGTTCGAGGAAATGAGGGCGTTCGACGGCGAGGAGGAGAGGATGAAGTGCGTGGCGGAGCCGAAGGAGGAGCATGTGAGGGTGTATGCCGGTCTGGTGGATGCGTACAGGACGTGCGAGGATAAGGTCGTTGATCTTTGTGCGAAGGCTGCTTCTGTTTGAGGGCCTTATGGTGTATCGTTATTGGGACGTTTTCTTTTCCTCTCTCACTTAGACATTCCTGTTTTCCTCGCGTATTGGGCTCCGTGTAGTAAAAGGACTGGTCTTCTGCAGTGTTGTACAAAATTTCTACCACATTTCTCACCATCTCCTAGACATTCCTACATATACCATACTGTAAACATCGTTTCTCAAACAAAGTAATCCATACACCATCTTTTCTGCGTCTTCTCTCTCGTGGTGAATGACCTTCCGGGAAAACCACTCGGCATCCGATCCGCGTTCACCGAAGGCATGGCTGTAGGCTTTCACACCAACAGCGATGTCCTCCGCCAAAGTCAGACCGACGCCCTCGCCCTCATTCGGAAAGAATCTCTCGACATCTACAATCGCGTTC
Organism: Steccherinum ochraceum; assembly: GCA_004332605.1. NCBI lineage: Eukaryota > Fungi > Basidiomycota > Agaricomycetes > Polyporales > Steccherinaceae > Steccherinum > Steccherinum ochraceum. Next base: position 94,464 of record RWJN01000040.1, read on the forward strand.
ATTCCATAGCAGAGGACGTCGGGTTCGTGGATCACGTATGCGAGGCATATCCTGAACTACCGGTTGTTCGTATGTGATCGTGAAACCTTCTCGCAATCATACGTCTGACCGGTTTCTTTGCAGCCAACTTGCGATGCGGGGCATGGTATGTGAGCCCAAGCACCGTGAGTTGTCTTTTCGCTTATATTGTGCGACGAAGGAACTGACCGTCGTTTGTCCAGGCCAGTCGATATGCTGCGTACTTCAAATCCACGGACGGACATTATAACAACTGGAGCTTCAACCTGAGACGGCCGAACATCCATTTACTTCCTGCTCTCGTGCAGCATGGAGGGTATGTTCACAACTCGCGCATTGCATCAACGAACACGGCTCATTGTGAAACTAGGCTCATCCTTGTTGATTCGACGCGAGCAGGAAAGCGCATGCCCGATGCCTTGTCCAAAACCGTGCCGATCTGGTGTGCAGTCGTCAACCGAGCTATCAAGACAGTGTTTTCGAGGGGTCCAGAGTGGGATGGAAAGCTGTATACACCGCCTGGTGTTGTGTCACCGCAAGAACATGCACATATTGAGAGGAGGATAGAAGAATGGGCTGAATCGCTCGCGGTGAGCATTCCTCTCTCTTCTCTTCTCCCTCAAACGTACTCATACACGCGTAGAACTCATCATATACCATACCCGACCTCCCATACCCACTCAGACCAATGTGGATCACACCAGCAACTTCGGTCTTCCCAACTTTGCCTCCTCTGGACGAGCGTGGATTCCTCGCGGTAGTCTGTATATCGGCGTCGAAGCAAGTCGCGGAAGGGGTGGAACGTCGCTCGAGCGGATATGCGTATGTCCAGGGATCGGGTGATGATCATGAGCTGTGGGGAATGGTGCGTGCTTGCAGTTCTTTATAGTGTCGGTGTCGGTGCTCACTATGGTGGGTACGTAGGGGTTGACACCGCAAATCTTCTGGGAAGAAAAGGACAATATACTCGATACGACGCGTTCGGACCTCCCGGACCTCGTATCAGAGCTCGTTTCATCTTACAAAGCACGCCGACAAGACGACTGGCGAGCCCACTGTACCCCTCTTTCGATGACGAGTGGCAGACTCCTCGTCACTTCCACGGCACATCTTCCTTACGTTCCTCCCGCAACGTACGACCTCAAATCCCTCGCTCATGTCATCATCACCGACAATATCGAGGAATGGCAAATCCCGAAGGAGCGGATGGATGAGGTATCGGTGGTGGAGATGAAGCAGGGGAAGAAAGGGCAAGCGCAGTTCCTGCATGAGGTGTTGCCGAGGTCGTTGTCGTTTATTAGGACGCAGCTGGAGAGGGAGAGGGATGTTTGTGTTTCGTGTGCGGATGGAAGGGACGCGAGTGTTGGTGTCGTGTTGGCTGCGTTGCAGACGTTCTTCGATGAAGATGGGAGATATGTTGGAGAGGATGTTAAACGTGAGTTTTGTCCATAGTGTTGGTCTTTGGTATCTGTGCGGCGGCTGATTGATTATATGCGTTTTGATTAGCCAGAAGCGTGAATAAGAGCACCCTCGCCACTCGTCTGCAGTGGATTATCTCAGATCGACCTGAAGCCAACCCCTCAAGAGTCACATTGAAACGAGTGAACGAGTTCTTGTTGACCTCGCCCGACCTCCGACGGTAGCATACATAGATGGCGTATTTTGTACGATGACACCAAGAAGTCGAGAATTCATTGTTGTACACATTTACATGAGCAATGTACTGTACTGCTGATAGTGTCTGCACTGCAGCGAATGGGAGGGGTAGCGTTGTAACGTAGAACGTGTATTCATTGCATGGAGGAAGGGACGTTTCATGAAATCGAGATCGTCTGCAACGTCTTACTCCATTCGACAACTTTGGGGTGGGCTTGCACCTACACGATCACGCATGAGTGGTATGCTCGAAAATCAAAATGCCGCAGCTTACCTTCTTGGGATCGAAGTGAAGGACTTGAAGACCTTCCAAAGAGGTCGCACGAGAAAGCGCGACATATGCTTGTCCTGCGATGGCAGAATGAGGATGACAAGCAGCATACGACTAGTCAGCCCATACCTTTCTCGAAGACTTTGGCCAGATCAACTCTCACGCGTTCGAGAGTTTGTCCTTGAGACTTGTGGATTGACATGGCCCAAGACAGGATCAGAGGTAGCTGCATGCCGATTATTGAGCATCTGCACCAACACGGAAACACGACGATAAATACTCACCTGCGTCCGACTGACTTGAATCTCGCCATTGGGCAGCTCGACTTTCCACACCTCCGGTTGAACGAGTAATCGCCGTCTGTTGAGGAACTCAACTACCGGCCATCGCGAGCCAACACCGGCATTAGGTATCTTCTTCTCTCCGGTCGAAGTGGGCTTCTCAATAAAGTCGTCCTCGTTGTTTGCAGCAAAAGATGCGGGGTCAGCGAATTCGACGATTGTTCCCATGCTACCGTTCACGAGAGATTCGTCCATGTTCTTCACCAACATCACCTAATAAGACGTCAGGCACTGAGACTGCAAATGAGGATTGTCTAACTCACCTGTGCACCGACTTTCAGGGTAAGGACTTGGGGCGCCATGAAGTTCGCAAGGAGTTTGTCGCCTTGTTCGGTCCCTGCAAGTGTTCCACCTTCTGACGCACGGAAAGTACGCTCTTCAGCGTCGATGTTAACCATCCTTGTCTTATTCGATCTCTCGACATCTTCACGCCGAGGAAATCTGATATATGCTTGTCAGTCCGGAGTCAGTGCATATACTAAGTGATGGAAATGTACAGTTCTGTGGCGGCCACGCCATCGTCATATTGGACTTCCCGAGTCAATTTCCTGAATTTGGTGATGGACTTCTCAGTGAGTCTTCCGAAGCGCATCTCATTCAGCATGTCCACAAATTCTTGACATCACAAATGAGTTCCATCTCACATAAATATATGCACAACTCGAGTAACATACCTGGATCTGCTTGACGGAAGACCTTAGTGAGGTTAAAGGTGCTCTTGACAGTCTCGCGCCATAAGGCCGCCTCAAATGCAAATGTCATCTTGGCTGAGTTGCCTTTGGCAACGGGAGGCAGTTGGAAAAAGTCTCCAGTAACGACGACCTATTGAAAGTTAATGCACATATCGCGGAAGGCAGACTACAGAGCCAGGCATACCTGGATACCACCGAACGGGTCCGTTCGTTTGCGCAAGATGCTTCCAATACGCGCTAATTTGTCGAATAGAGCACCATCCACCATCGAAACTACACAAAGGAGGATCAGTAAAAGCAGCATGTAATGTGCTGCAGACATGCCTTCGTCAATAATGAGCACTTTCGTTCTCAACCACCTTGCCATTGCTTTCTTATTTTTGCCAATCTTCTTAGCAAGGTGCTCCGCATCCTCAATGCCTAGACCGATACCTGCAAACGAGTGGATAGTGACGCCTCCAATATTGCAAGCAGCAATACCTGTCCCAAACGCGTCAACTTAGCGGAGAGCAATGGATCAAAGCCTCGAAACCATACCAGTTGAAGCGGTGATTGCAACTGCATCCGGTGCCTTTACGTACCGTTTCCGTAGACTCTTGATGATTTCTCGTAGAAGAACAGATTTTCCAGTACCTTTGCAAGTATGAGGTATGCGCAAAATCAAAGTAAGGGGCTGTCGTCGTTCATAGGAGGAACAAAGACCCCAATGAACGTGCGCAGAACTCACCAGCACTTCCGGTATAAAACACGCTCTGACCACCCTCTACCAGCTTCAATATATGCGTCTGCTCGTCGCTCAGAAAGACTCCTGCAGACTTGGAGGACGAGGTCGTTGCGGGTCGCACCACAGACGAGTTCTTGGCAGACGACTTTTGGAACGTTGCAGTGCTCCGCGTGAAATTCGTCGTGGTGATGTCTTCAGACCACGACGAAGGAAGCTGACGGCGCTTGGCTGCTGGCTCTGCAGTGGAAGGTGGAGGTCTCTTCTGCGAAATTGAAGCTCCAGATTGGAATGTAGCAGGAGGCAATGAATCAGGAGTGGATTTCTGGGATTTCTGTGATGCGGCCTCGTCCAAGGCGGCCTGGATGTCCTTCAGTCGCTGCTCCATACCAGAGGTTGTCCGCTGTAACGTTCTCCGAGATTCTTGCGCATTTTCCTTCCTATCCTGGCTACTGGACGCGAGCGTATTGGGGGAAAAGTCGCGCTTCACAGCTCGCAGGCCGGACATGACTTGTTTGGGCGGTTGAGCCATAGTGACGGCGAAGATCTTGTGTGAGGATTCCAGGCCAGGATAGTCGTAATTTCCGGACGACTTGGCGAAATAGTGAAAATATAGACGATTTGAACAAGAGATGAAAAAGATCGTGAAGGCAAGAACGGGAAAGAACGCAGAGTCGTGAGCGCGTTGAACGCATCTGACACAGACGCGTCGCGTCGACCACGTGCTCTACACGTGCACGTGTCACCGACGCGTCGGTGGCTAAACCACCTCTTCCGCTTTTGCTCACAACACCTCCTTATACTTTCCTTTCCTTCCCTGCTTAGCCCTCCATTCTCCTCGTCAAGTGGTCAAACCAGAGACCATGTCGGCTGATCAAACTTTACAGGCTGTATGTCGCCAACTCGACAGCGAGAAGATCAGGGAGCGGCAGGAAGCGATCACCACGCTGCGAGAGGTTTTCGCTCGGGACAGCGCCGTAGAGTCGGTGAACTCGAGTGGATGGAGTGTACTCTTCACCAACCTCCAGTCGTGTTTTGCTCGAGAGCTCAGGATTGTCACCAAGAAGGGCCCCGTCTCAAGCGCAACTTCTGGCGCAGGTGCTACAGCTTTGAAGAGACTCGGAGAAGTCGCCTCTACCATTCGCTGGCTAACGGAGAGGAGCGTACATCTCATGGCTTCCAAAGCTGTCAAACCTCTCTTAATCCACTTAATCAAACTCATGAAGTACCGCGGACACATACTGGATCCGGTTGCTATTCACTATATCAAAGCTATCAAGGCTATTGTCAGCTGGGGCCCTCATCGAGTCTTCTTGGAGTTGAAGGATCAAGACACATGGTTGAGTTTGGTTGGGAGCGGGTTCAACGTGATTCTTGGAGATCCCTTGTCACGGCAGCTGGAGGATGAGGTGGAGGATGTGAAGGAAGAGGGAGAGGGCGAGCTGCAGACACTCGCATCGGACGACTCGGACGTAGAATCTGGAGACCAGCTGGAATACGTAGGGACACCGCAACCCAGCAATCCGCGCAAACGCCGAAAGCCAGATAAGAAGCCTCCTTCACGGTCAACACCATCTGGCTCGTCTTCGAACCGTCGAGCCCTGGAGATGCACTCAGTGACCCAGGAGCAAGTCGCGTTCGCAGATGTTCTGGCGGTGATCCTCACGTCAAATACCGCACCCTTGCTCTCCTTCGAATGGCTCCCCAAGGCGATTCTATCCCGGCTTTCACGTTTCCTCTCTCGATATCCCGGCGAATCCACGCTGCATCATGACTACCTTCTTTGCGTGTCTGGCGTACTGTTACAGTTGTCACTCAATAGCAGACAAGATGTCAGTCGGTTTGCAAGGGAGTCTTGGAACGACTTGGTCGGTATCTGGGGGACCAGAAGTCAGAGCCTCAAGGAGGAGCTCGTCATCATTCTGAGGACGTTGCTCCCTTACTTGACTGCTGAACTGCACACAGATCGTCCTACGAAGGTGTCGTACGAAGAAGGAGTGAACAAACTTTGGAGAGTTTTGATGAACGAAGCGGACAAACGTGGGGTCGAAGGACTGCTACTGGACTGTATTCGGTTACAGGTTTTGTCTGGGAGCGATGAAGACAATGGCGGTGCCTTCGTTGCCAGAACATTCCGACATGGTTGGCATTTCGACTCGAATCAGGCACTGTCGTGGGCCATCCTCTCATTGCAGACAGACTGTGCAGAGAAGGTACTGTTTCACATTCGTTCATCGGTCGTTCGAGAGACTCACTCCGTAATCTAGCTATATCAACTCTCCGAGTCCATTCACATGACTGTGGGCGATGGGGGGAAACGAATAAAGCGGGAGAACCCTATCACTTCGTTACTCTCATCCATATCACTCTCGCCTTCGTCTGGAATCCGCGCATACCGCCTGCAGGGACTACTGTTCTTCATTGACAAACATTGGTCGCTTTTACACGATGACCTACGCAAAGCGATTATCAGTACTCTGCAACAATTCCTATCGTTAGACGACGGGTTGGTCCAATCGTGGACCTTCTTATGCTTCGCCGCCATAGGGCACGCAGAGAGCACTGCGTCACCTTCCATTCCGCATAGTGCATCTCAGCACCCGATCCTGCAACACGTATCTGCATGGAACAACATCTGGTCTCATGCCATGCGCCGGAGCTCCGTTCCTGCCACTTGCCGAGCAGCTTGCCACGCAGCGCACACTTTGCTTCTCCACGCCAAGCTTTTGTTGGATCCTCAGCAGGTACTTCTGGAGATTGAAACGCTAGCGAAGGATCTGGATGTGCAAGGGCCCTCGTTCCCATATGACTCTGCATGCTCATTTCTGGTTCTGTGTATGCGTGTCGCCAGCCACGACGTTCGGCTGTTCAGAATGCAGCTAGAAGAGAAGGTTCTCGCTTGGTTGGTGGACGCGTGGAGGCCAGGGAGCATAGGGAAGCCTCGCATGGCACCTCACACTGTGGAGGATATCCTGAAAGTGCTGAGGAACATTTGCGGCATCCATCGGCATTCGGAGGTTCTGTGCCCTATGAAGCTTCCAGATTGCCGTGTTGCCAATGCTTTGATCGAGGAGGACCATGTTCTCACTATCCGCGACTATCTCCTACACGCTCGGCTTCCCCAACCACGAGATTTTGATCTCAAGCGGGACAAGTTCATGCCAGCTACAACTTCCTTCCCGTCCTCCGCATCACTTGATAAGATCTCTGACAACCGAGACCTAATTCAACCTCGCGGAAGAGAGCGCCGCATCTCCGCTTTCTTTCTCAAAACACTTGAGGACCAAGGCCAGCACTGGGAATCCACCAACTCATCGCGTCCTGCAGCCGAGAAGGTTCGGATGACCATGGACCCCGCAGTCACGGCCTTACTCTTTGAGGCTACCTTAGTCTCCAATGGCACCCAGCCGAATCGCAGAGTGCAACAGGCGGCTTGCAAACTGTTGAAATCCACCATGTCTGTCGTGACCGATTTGCGATGGACCGACTTGGAAAGGGCCTTGATTGTCTCCGCCCTGGAGCCTCTCATTCTGACCGACGAACCAACGCATGGTTTCACCCGATTTCAGACCTTGCTTCCCGCTGGACCCGAGAGTGGCATTCGCCAGGAGCTACTTGGAGACGCATTGAGCGGTCCCGACTGTGGTAGCGCGACAGCCGCAGCTGCACGACAGACTCTACAAGCAGCTGTCTTTCAAGGCTCAGATGTGAGTGGTCATCGCTAAGGAGAACCGAGTTAGCCTCATGCAAAACTCACAGGCTCAGGATATGGCGCTGAAACTCTCAGATGTGCTTCACACCGTCCTAGAGCGCATGCTACGCACTGCGCGGGATGGGATGCAGGACGCGCGCATGGATGCTGACGATGACAAGGACGCTTTTGGCGCTATGACCTCCACGCCCGGCTCCAGCTTAGCCTTAGCCAACCGTCTTGTGATCGGGACTGCCTCGTACAGAGCAATAGTGAACATTTGCGTCACTGCTTTATCCGTGATCCCCAGTCTGCAAGCCGCGTCGAGCGTTCCTATCCGCGACAAGAAGCTGCTTCAGAAGATCCAGGACTTCGAGCTACAAGATTGGCTCTCGGTTGGTCCTGCATTAATCGAGAATATGAGACGGAAAACGTTGCATCTCACCACCAGTAACCTCCAAGCCATCATGAACAACATTGGAAACGTCTTGTCAGATCGCTCAGCGCAAGACAGCCCTGGCCAATTCCTGATCATCACGTTGTTGGAGGCCACGATGCACATATGGCACAACGACGACGTCTTCGACGAATTCATAGAGAGCCTCTGTTCTTGGCTTTGCAATCTCTTCTCCAAGTCTGCGATGGCATCGTGGGCTTGTCGCGACCGGTTTGTTCAGTTCCTCGGCGCATACATCGAGCTAGACCCCGGCCAGAAGGACTGGACCAGATTCAAGGAATCCGTGGATGATGAGTGGGTCTCTCTGAGACTCAGACCTTCCGACATACTGCCTCAAATGGGCGGCGATCCTGACATACGCGTCCGCTTCCGTGCGGCAGTCGTGAACGCTCATCTGGTCCGCCATGCACACGAACTCGAGACACCTCCGATGGAAGTATATGATGGCATACGGAATCACCTGACTAGACTCGTGGACAAGTGCGTTCCAGTAGGAATTTTGATCATTACACTCACTTTAATTTACTCTTTCACAGATATGAGCACATGATTAGCAGATTTCTCTGTCTCGGGAACATCATGATAGTCAGCTCGGCGGTCAGACGCGGTCCTCTGTGGCATCTCATAGAAATCTGTCTTCACAGTCAAGAGTTCACACGACACGTCGAAACGGTTCTTTCCTGCGTTGCCAAGAGTTTAACGATGTCTACGTCTACTCTTTTCATGGCTTATGCATCCCAGATGGCATGGTCTTTGCGTCAGTCGGGTGGAGAGCTGCTGCAGCTTCCCGCTCACCTCCTTGGTTTTCGAGACAAACGCGAGTGCGCCGAGGCCACTTTTGCAGCGTTCACACCTACCAACCTTACTGTAGGACGCACCCACGAAGAGTTCGATCGTGGGCGGGCGATTTTCAAGGCGCACTGCTTAGCCACGAAGAAATCTCCTTCTGAAGGAGTTCGACAGTGTTTTGCCGAGATCATAGGGCACTCTATCATGGCCTACCTCGATCAACACCCCTCAGCAGAGTTTGAACTCCGCGACTTGAAAGATCTCCTTTCTGCGAGGACGGAAGATCTTGAAGAAGATTTCTCTGATATGTTGACACAGTATGCTGCCGGCATTGTCGCAGCCGTTCTGCGAACTCTAGGAGATCAAGACTATGCGGTCGAAGGGCCTATCGTCGCAGCCTTACATGCGCATTCCAACTCACGCGCCGTAACTCAATTCCAAGCTTTGACTTCGTACCTCGACATTCAGTCATCCCACGAGACATCCCCGGAGCATAGTCACCGAACATTCCAAGCACATGTCCCCAATCTCCCCATCTACTCAGCCAATCTCATCCTACGTGCGTTGAAGTGCATCGAAGATTTGGTTCCAAGCGTGGCTACGCAAGCCACCACATACCATGTACTTCATCTGTTGTTCGCGGACGTCGGACGCTCTCCCCTCGTCAACGAGCAGATGAGACTATTGACCGCCATTGCACTTTGGGTTTCGCTGCACGCAGATGACTTCAGCGTGATGGTTGTGTTGAGAAGTTTCATCAACGGCTCTGTGAACATCTTACCGCAGCTCACTCTTGCACGCAGAGCACAGTCTCTGCTCGAATGGGGCTTCTCTCGCATCCTAGCGAATGACAAGGCGGACAACCGACTGTCGAGCGTTCTCACTCGTATCAGCTGTATTGCGTTCGACTACCACACATTCGGTATTCCTCACGGGACAACCCTGGGCCAATCTCTGCTACAATGGGCGGAGAAACAGGCGATACGGCTCATGAAGGCTAAATCGTTGAAAAAGCCCGTTCTCCGCGCTCTTGCGACCTGGCCTGTGGAATTGCCACATGAACTGCAGTCCAAATTACCGGTGACGTCCGCCGAAGACATATCCATCGTCCTCAATGACACCAGTATGTCATCAAACAAGTTCAGGCTGGTTCGTCAGCTACGCGACCTCTCAGTAGCCGGCGCAAAACATTCAAAGGCCGATCTATGGACGCTGAAGGCCTCTGTCCCCTCGCGAGCTCAGCTGTCAGACGCAGACATGCAAGCGTTCTGTGAATTCCTAGAGATCCACCGGGGTTTTGCGAGCGGTCTCGGGGCGGACGGCTCAAACATATCTACCGTACGCTCCACCCATGCCAAAGGTCTTAGGAAACGAGAAGATTATAATGGCGTCGCAGGAGATGGTGCGTCTAAAGCACAACAAGCCGTCGTGGCGTCACTCCTGAAGATGCTAGAAGAATCATCGACATCTCAGGTGCAGCTCTCCTACAATACCCTGAGGGCCCTGGTATCCGTGCTCTCCATAGAATCGCCAACGTGGCCAAGCGAATATAAGGAAGAACTCAGGTTCCTCAAGGAGTACTCTTCAACATTCCAAATTCGGACACCGGCCAATGTTCGCGACTTCGTGACGAACGTCGCGTGGGTGGACATTGCTGCGGATTTTTCGACGTGGATCATTCGTATCGCTCCAACCCTCAGTGACATATTGGCGGCCCAAGAATCTTTCTATGCTCCCTTATCATCTATCTTGGACGCACACCATACCTTCGCGGAACAAGCGTTCCCAGTATTGGTGCATACAGCGCTGCAAATGGAACGTGATGAACGGTACTCGGCTCTTCGTGGGTCCGATATTCGCGACAGCTTATCGGAATATTTCGAAAAGCTACTACGAGCGGCAACAACGGATGTCTTATGTCGGCGAGCCATCGTTGAAACCATCTTGCACTTACGACAATTCAGCCCCACGTCTCCGAAAGATCCATTGCGGAACGACGCTCTGTCGTACGACAAGTGGCTCAAGGTCGACTATGTTTTGCTTAGCAGAAACGCTATCATGTGCGGGGCCTACACCACGGCTCTTCTGTGCTTGGAGCTCGCAGCCGACTACAACAAGCTGGAAGGCACAACACCGGAGACGGAGCAGATTCTTTACGATATCTACAGCCATATTGACGAGCCAGATGGGTTTTATGGGATAAACACACACGACCTCCAGAACTTCTTGATGCAGCGCTTTCATCACGAAAAGCAATGGGACAAGGCATTCCAGTTTCACGGCGCCAAGTTGGAAGCTCGTGTATCGGGCTCCAGAGACTCGAGCGGCGTGGTACAGGCTCTACATGCTTTTGGCTTCGACCAACTCGCTATGAATAGTCTGGATGGTGCAGGATTAAACATTTCGCTGGATGCCAGTGGTCTCACCTACGAGCTTGGGTGGCGTACGGAGAGGTGGGATTTGCCTGACAGGCCCGGCTACCGCGACGATGGGGCATCTCTCTATATTGCTCTACGAGCGGTGTACATGGAACGTGATCCTGATGCGATTGGCAAGACGATACGGCGTGCCTTGGCTGATGAGATAGAGCATCTGTCCTCCTTGGGGACCGAGTCCGTGGTGGAGATCAGACAAGTAATCCGTAACCTGATGTGTCTTCGTCAAGTCGTTCAATGGCGAGGCGTCATTTCGGCAGAGGGGAACCATAGCGAACTCAAGGGGATGACTGACATACCGGAGGGCTTCGAGTACGTATGTTTGAGGATCTCTCGCTCACCGGCTAACCCCTTGAACAGGTTTCACGATCTCGAGGCTATCATAGCCGTTCGCAGCTCTTTACTGCGCTCCGCCCTACAGAAGGAGCAGAAGGAACAGATTGGGGATATGCTTTCACCTTTCTCACAGGCACTGAGCCATGCTCAAACATCTTGCTTGCTCCAGCTGTCGCAGGCCGCTAGAGGAGCCTCGCAAAAACAGATCGCCATGAACTCGATAGTGAAAGCTCAGAATATGAGCGCAACGGCCACATTCGATGTTTCAGAGGAGTTCGCAGAAGTTCTCCATTTGACGAAAGAGACAAGACCTGCGATTCGGTATCTGGGCCGTGTGGTTGCTCAAGAATCCGACAATCCCTCTCTGCCGTCCTCCGTAACGACAATGCGCATCGCTACTGCGCTAGCTAAACTGGTGATTTTGATCATGACCACGCTCACCGTTGTGTTGGTTTCTGACCTACAGGTTTACAGGGTCAATGGACATCCGAAGCCGGTCTGGAGAAAGCAGCCCAAGTCAAGTCGAAGTACTTTGATCGAGCAATTGCGCACGTGGATGATCCCTCAGACGACTCCAAACCTCAGCATGCAGAGCGAGCGGAAATCTTCCACAAATACGCACTTTTCTCTGAACGTCAGTACCATACGATCGCCAAATCTCCGGACGCACTGCGGTTGAAGTTTTATGTCGAGAAACGCAAGCAAGAAGTCGATCGTTTCCAGCAAGAGCTACTAAAACACAAGTCGGAATCTCAGTCATATAAGGCGACTTACCACAACATGGTCAATGCAAGCAAAGTCATAGAGCAAGACCAGCAGCAGTTTCAAGAGCATATTCAGGCCCGTGGCGCGTTCCTCACCAAAGCCATCGAGATGTACTCTCGTTCATTGAGCGAGTCAGACAAGTTTGACAGCGATTCCCACATCCGGCTCTGCTCCCTGTGGTTCGCCAATTTCGATAGCGACGAACACGACTTTCAGGCGGTCGTGGGTGACGCTCTAGGCAGGGTACCTTCGCGCAAGCTTGTCTTTCTGGCCCATCAAATTACGGCGCGAATGTCAGATAAAGCGGACACGGCCAGTAAAGGCCAAGGAAACCTACAAGATCTGATCTTGCGCATGTGTCGCGAGCATCCATTCCACAGCCTTTACCAAGTTTGGTGCCTGCAATCGGAGAGGAAGAGTAGCTCTTCCTCGGCTTCCTCCTCTCGTAGGCAATCTGCGCGGCTGGAATCACCTTCCTCTCAGGATGCGCGATCGAAAGCCGCAGAGACTATCTTTGACAAGCTGAAGAGTGACGACACGGTTCGGCAGCGTGCCAGCGACGTCGATCTCGTGTGCCGCGCATGTCTCGAGTGGGCAACTTTTGCCCTCAAGACCCCTTCCGGTAAGGCAACGAGACTCAGCTGCATCATACCTCAGGCGATGAAGGTCCGATCGTTGAAGGATGTCCGCATCCCAGTCCTCACGGCCGATACTCCCGTTGACGCCACGTGTCGCTATGATAGATGTAGCTGGATCTTACACTATGAGCACAAATTCCAGCTTGCAGGCGGTGTAAATCTGCCCAAGATTTGCTCCTGCATATCCAGCGATGGGAGCAGATACAAGCAGCTGGTAACGTTCGCGCACCAGCTTCCGATTCAGCCTCACTTACGCTTTTCCAGTTCAAAGGTGAAGGCAAAGACGATCTCCGACAAGACGCTGTCATGGAACAAGTTTTCTCGTTGGTCAACGTCATCCTCAAGCATGATCAAGAAACCTTGAAAAGAGACTTGAACGTCCGAGATTACAAGGTCGTCCCGTTATCGTCTCAAGCAGGCCTGATGGAGTTCGTGATAAACACTTCACCTCTCAAAGACATTGTTGAACCTGCGCATGCACGGTCAGTCCCATGTGAAACGCCTTGACATTGAGGTGACTCAATGGCTCCCAACAGGTATAATCCAAGAGACTTGTTGGGATCCAAGATCCACGATGATTTTGGCGCAATTATGAATCCAAACAAAACCAACCCGCGTCTTCATGCCATGATGGTTGAGATTTGGAACAAGCTCATACCGAGATTCAACCCAGCAATGCGACATTGCTTTACGGAGCGTCACAAGACCCCGATGAACTGGTTCAGAATGCGTCTCAAGTACTCGCGGAGCTTAGCGACGACGTCTATCGTAGGCCACATCCTTGGGCTCGGCGACCGGCATCTGAGCAACATTCTCATGGACAACAGCACGGGCGAGATCGTTCACATCGACTTGGGTATCGCTTTCGACCAAGGGAAGCTGCTTCCAGTCGCCGAGCGAGTGCCTTTCCGGCTGTCCAGGGACTTGGTCGATGGGCTGGGCACGTCGGGCACCCAAGGTGTCTTTCAACGATGTGCGGAAGAGACGTTGCGAGTTTTGCGGGCTGGGTCGGATGTCATTCTGACTGTCTTAGAGGTCTTCAAATACGATCCTCTGCATTCTTGGTAAGTCGTATCTGTCAAAGTGCTCTGCGCGCGTTCTGATCAAGGTGAATCATCAGGACTGCGAGCGAGGTCAAAATCAAACGTGTACAAGCAGGAGATACCCTCCTCACTGAGGAAGCTGTACGTTATGCTATTGGTGTCGATCTTGCGAGCGGCAGCGCGAGTGAACAAGCAGACCGCGCTCTCAATGCTGTCCAGCGGAAGCTAGAGGCGTCGTTGCCGGAGGAGACCGTGGTGAACGAGCTGATCGCCACAGCGACGGATCCAGAGAATCTCGCGAACATGTGGTATGGTAAGTCGCCTCAGGTCTATCACACAGTCTCTCCTCAGTGCTCACTGTTGTTGTGCAGGATGGGGGCCGCAGTACTGACGACTTGGCACGAACGAACGAATGGACAGTCATACTCATCATCATGGACACTCTACATATGTATTTACTTCTGTCGCATCATAACTTATTACTTGCTTTCTTCCTGGCGTAGACAAAATGAAAGGAAATTATAATCGTGGACGTCATCCAACCCTGTGCATACATAGAGTGTCGCCCCCGCTCTCTGCCAACGCAGCCCAGAACGAGGAAGAACGAGAGACGTGATGTTGCGAGGGGGTAAAGGAAAGGAGGGGAATAGAAAGGTCGCAAGCATGGAAGTCAATAATCTATCGTGACTAACAAAGGAAAACATGAAGGGAAAAGAGAATTGGAATACAGCGCATACACGCAGGATGATCGATGCAGTACGATGTACAGTGGGGGACAGAGGCGTAGAGCGCGTCTTCATTATGTACAGGACATCACCGTAGCGAAGAATGGAAAAGGTAAAGTGGTGATCATGGTATCCTGAAATGAAATGGTATGACACTGGAGAGAGCGAGGTATAGAGTAAAGAACGCGACTGACACCACGAGGATGTCGTCCCCGAGGCGGCAATCACGAACTGGTCTACAGGGGGGATGGATGGATGGACGGATCGGCGGGTGGGAATGGGTTTTCTGCGTGAGGATCATTGCTATGGGGAGACAACAAACTGTAGGCGGATTGCAACAGAAAAAGACATTAACGTAGAGGAAAATGACAGTGAGACCGAGTGCGAGACAGGAGACAGGAAAAGACGTTGAATAGGATGTCTGGACGTGAAAATGATGGAAGCATCGGGGCGTGAGGATTGGGAGAGCGGAAATGAGGTCGCGGCGGGAGGGAGAAGGTGAGGGTCCGAGAATAAGTCATCAGAATCAGAAGGTCAGAGACATAGATCGTCCATGCATGCGTCATAAGCAAATGGAGAGGGGTCGAGCACCAGTGAGCATAGCAGCTCCCATTACTTCGACTTGGCGATTTCCCGCGCAGCCTTGATCAGGGGAGCCAGCGTGCGCAGTGGTTCGCACAGCTTGAAGAAGGGATGCTGAGAAAGAAATGTCAGTGACCATGACCACGAACGTCAAAAGGTAATCACAAGTCGTACCTGTAGCAGTTCTGACGCGTTCGGCCGCTTCTCCACGTCAACCTCGAGCGTCTTGGCAAGGTAGTCTCTGAACGTCGATGACAACGACTCTGGATTGGCAATCGTGGGGGTTCCATTGGTCGCAATCAGGTACAATGCCTTGAGTGGGTTCTGGTTGAGGTATGGCGGCTCTCCCTCAATCATTTCTATCGCGCAGCAGATACGTCAGGCAAGGCGCGACGAGTATCTTTGTCAGACGCACCGATTGCCATGATACCCAGACTCCAAATGTCAACTTTCGGACCGTACTCCTTACGGGTGACCACCTCAGGTGCCATCCAATACGGTGTTCCAACCATAGTTGTCCGCTTGGCGCCATCCGAGATTTGCGCGCAGAATCCGAAGTCAGCTGCGAGAGACGAGTGGCTCGATCAGTAACGTTGCCAGCTCTGAAGACCATACGACACTCACTCAGCTTGACGTCTCCGTTCATACTCAGTAGGACGTTGTCACTCTTGATGTCTCGATGAATAACGCCGTGTTTGTGCAAGTGCTCCAGACCCAGCGCAGTTTCCCGAGAAACAGCAGCAATCTGACCCTCCGACATCAAGTTCGCTGTGACGACATCAGTCAGCGAACCACCCTCCATGTACTCCATCACGACCCAGAGCTCGTTCTTGTAGAGGAAGGAATCGATGTAATTGACGATGTTGGGATGTCGCGAAGCTCGCATGACGAGAATCTCGTTGATGATGAGGTCCTTCTTGGGCTGCTTCTCCAAATCCATCTGCTTGATGGCCACAGAGAGATTGGTTCCGACTTGATACGCGGTATACACACCACCAGAGGCACTGCGAAACGATGGAGATGATTGTGTGAACGCCAAGATAATCGAGGACGACACTCACCCTGCACCAATCTTCACCAAGTTCCTGTACAACCTCGTTGGATCCGCATCTGTGCAAATCTGCTGTAGTCTCTTGACGATATCCGCCTCCTTGTCCTTATCCTTCTTCTCCCTTCTCCTAGGCGTCGCGACGCCAGCAGCAGCGGCCTTCTGGAGGCTCTGTGACGCAGGACTTGGCGCCTGCTGCTGAGCAGGACCTCTTCCGTCAGTCCGACCCGAGCCGCCTGAAGACGTTTTCAACGGCAGATCTGTCTGAGATGACCCTGGCGAGCTCTTCGGCGGCTTGCTCGGCGTCTGGAAGCTACCCTGTGCACCATGTCCATGCCCGTGGGGCGATGCATGCTGGCCGTGATACTGCTGTTTGGTGGGCCCCGGAGAACGTGTATCCCTGGTGGTATTCGACCGCGTAAGTTGGTCTCCATTCTTGGCAGCTTTTGAGGCGCTAGTAGGGAGTCGCTGCGATGCTGAACGATCAAGAGTAGGGGTGAGGGGTGCTGGTGGAGGCGGGGCGGGGCGGTAGGACGATGCGTTGGAGGCTTGAGGCGCGGTCAGAGGCGCCGAGATAGACTTCTTCGGAGGGGGAGGGGCAGAGCGCTATAGTAGTACGTGCAGAAATGAGATGCGCTGTCCAAGACAAAAAAATTGCAAGAGAACTCACTGGGTTCTGGTATCCGTCATCGACATATTGTTTTGATGATGATGACTGCCCTTGGGGTGCGAGGTTGCCCAGCTTATCCCACACCGACGCGCCTCCGCCACCCGTCTCCTGGTAGAATTTGACGATCTCCATGACTGCCTGAGGATTCTTCTCTTGCTCCAGCTTCGAGATACCACTCTCCTGCAGTAGCTGCTGCCATTCTTTCGGAAGACCAGTGAACTCTCCCGTCGAGGAGTTGAAACCGACGTGCGTCAAATGGACGGGGTCGTATGGCGTACTGATTTCAATGCGCTTGGAGCTGTTGAGGAAGTCCGACATGAAATTGAACATCCCCTTCTTCGACTTCGTTGTCGTGCCGCTTCGTGAGCGACCCGACGTACCCGCGCTTGTGGTGGAGAGAGTGGGTGTCGGCGGAATAGGATAGCTTGATGGATCTATTGTAGGCGAGGTAGGGGACTGGATGGAGGAAGGGTCGGTGATCTCAGAGTAAAAGGCAGCTTCGGGAGGCAGGCCGACTGGATCAGAAAGGCGGTGGCGTGCATGACTGCTCTGAGTAGGGAATATGTCGTTGAGATTGGCAGTGTTCGCTCTCGATGGTCGGGGCGGGGGAGAGGTCATGATGTTGTTCGCGGCGAAGGGATCGTGATCGACGTTCTTGCCTGGTGGGGAGGAGGGTAGGCTCTGCTTCCTGGATGGTGGGGCCTTCTGGAGAGAGTTACGGGCCCTCGGAGAGCCTTGGCCTGGCTGCGGCTTGGAAGACGACGATACCGCCGTTGAGTTGGAGGAGGACGGAGGAGGAGGAGCCTGGCGTGATGGGACGAAAGGATCGTGGTAGTTTGCAGCAGCCGCGGCGTGCAAATTGGCTTCGGCAAGGAGGTCGTTGTATTCTTGGATGGACTCCCTGGATGGCCGATGGTACTCGACGGTTACTTTTGAATGACGGCTGGAGGGGGCGTTGTGGTGTTGCCTCTGGTTAACGGCGCTTTGAGAGGACATCCGAGTTCGTGTGTCTGGAGTGACTTGTGTGGGATTAGAATACGATGATGGGACTTATTGGAGGTTTGTCGCGGACTTGTCTTGGGATAAGTCAAAGTCCCGTGCTCCTGACACAGAAATTGGAATTGCAGGGATTGAGGTCGGTCGGACACCGCGATGGCTGCAAGCGCGTCCGCTGCGTGTTTCCGGATGGCAACGATCGCGATTATGAGGCTGATGGTGGTCGTCGGTGAGCAGCGGAGATCCCGCCGGTGGTCTACGAGGTCGCGAAGGACGTACACGACGACGACGACGGGGTAAAATGAGAGCGTCGGCGTCGAGGAGGACAACAAGAAGAGCCCAATTTTCTGGTCGTCCTTCGCGTTGCTGCTTGCGCCTCCGCCGCCGCCTGCTGCAAACAGGTGCCCGGGTGCTCTTGCTGCCTTTTCAGGCTTATCGATCTGACGTAAGCTCTCCTTTCTTAGCCTTCCTCTCTGTTTCTCTTTTTCTTCCTGAAATTTCTCTTTGTTCTGTCGGGTGCAGTACAAGCGATTGTAACAAATGCAAAAACCGAAATTCGAGCCGAGAAAATCGCACTCACGAAAGGTCAGCCCCTTCCCGAAATTGTCTCCATCCAACATACGCTCACGTGCATATACTACGCAGTGTTCACTCTCTCTGAGTCTCTCAGTCTTCACTCGAGTGTACTTATGATACACTTTGTACTTGACTTCTTTTGGGCAGTGTCGTCTCGTGGGTCCATGGAACCCAAGATCTCATGCATCTCCTGGTGCCTGGCCAAATGAAAATTGAAGGCACCAGATTCGATCAACGGTGGTCCTCCCATCACGCCGTCTCGACTCTCGATTGTTCATCCTGATGCATGCGTAGGACCGGTCAGCGACCATCGCATTTCTTCATGGACCAGACGTGACAGACTGTTTCAACATACGCATGGCAAAGCTGGCCGTAACGCTCTGATGTTTCCGGACCCAAGGAGGCAACTCATAGTCTATGAAAACAGCCTGAGCTGACTCGGAAGCTTCAAACATCTTCGGCTCATTGATGCAAACTTCGAAGTCGGCGCTGGGTACGAGACGAACTTGTGCGATCTAGATACCTCGTCATCTACACGACGACCGACTGGTGGAAGACCTTCACGTGCACTGGTAACACTTCGCCCCTACCAGTCCGCTTTGAATCGTCCAGTTCGCATCACGATCATGGTTGAGCACGCGTTTTCTTACCTACTCCCAGGGCTCATCGTGCGCATATGCATAATAACAGATTTATTTGTTCGGTCATTTACGACGTTCTGGCGATACGCAGATTCCGGCTCGAAACCTGGCGAACAAGATAAAGTTTACAGTGACACAACTGTATTGCAAAGGTACGATGTCTTGAGAAAAAGGGACGTGTGCTGAATAGTCTGATAGGCTCGACAAGGACTGACGAATTCTACCGTACACAAGGCATAAATATGGTAGTTAGGGATCATCTGACAATGCACGTAGACGTAGTACATAGGTGTAACCGAGTCATACAGAGTGCGGACCAAACTTACGCGACGGAATCGGCAGCGTTGTGCGAGAGGTACATGAGGACCTATTCCGGTGAGTTCAATACCAGCAGACAATTCGAAAACTTGAAACGGCGTACGTATTCATACACTTGTTCCGCTGCCAAGACGATGGCATAGGGAGGAAGGCTAGAAGATGGTTCACAAACGTCACCACGCAGTCACAACACCATCTTTGAAGATACTCACATCCAGTTCTGACTAGCGAGTCGCCAGATGCGTGATCCGAAGAAACGATAGTCGTCTGTGATCTGAACTGCTATAGCGTGCGCGTCCAACGCCGTAAGGAGGAGCATCAGAGTTCCAAGGGTCAACCTCCCCGCCACCTGAGCAATAATGTATCCGTTCACTAAGATTGAAGTCAGCGTGGTATTCTGAGTGCCAAAAAAGGAGTGGAACTCACTCTCGTCCGTATGATTAAGGATGCTCAAGATGGCCAGCATAACGAGGACGCTCCCTCCCGCGGCGAAGAACCATAGAGCTGGAGTAGCATTGGATGAAATCGCCAGCTGCGCGATCTCGATGAAGTGGGGTTTGGTCACGTCGGTATTATCTGAGGTATTCCAGAACGCTCTAATTTCATTGGCCAGAAGAGAATTCTCATCTGTAGGGACCGCATTGGTGTCCTGTACCAGTATGTTGCGCGGCTCAGTAATGATGTTGTCAGAGTTGATAAATGAGCCACTCACGTGCAGACCATCTGTGAGGATGTCGAAGTCCGTCAGCAACAGGTTTCTGAACGAGTAGTCGCTGACGTTCGAAACATGAGAAGGAATCTGTTCGTTGAGGTCATCCACAAGTTCGGTGATGCTGTACCCGGCTTCGCTTAGCTTGTCTACAAGGTCTGCGTCGTAGATAGAAACATCGACGGGGACGACGAAGTTCGTGGAGTTCATGAATTGCTCGCTGGTTCGCAGGAATTCGAAGGCAGTATCCATGTTATCACCCACGTTCTGCAACCCAAAATGTATCAGCAGAGATAATACGACACGACCAACAGACGTACTCCGAACTGAATCATGGCGGCCATGCCTTGAAGCGTGATGATGACGGCGCATAAGTAGAGGAAGTTCAAGAAGAAGTAGATCAAAACTCGTCGGCGCTTTGAGTGATTTTCCGCTTCAACTTGCTTCTCGGTCCGCGTACTTGGAAGCGGACGCCCTCTGACGTCGGTGAAGTAAAGAGAGAAGATGCAGATGAAGATCAAGGTCGCGGAGAATATGACACCAATGCGACGACCGCCGAAAGCTGGGTTGCCGACAAGGAAATGGAAACCCTGGGTGATCTTATCCAGTCCAGCGCCGAGGATGATGATAAAGACGGACGCGCTCCGACCGTAGAGTACTTCGCCTTTATACCACATCTCCTCGAACTGCTTGTCTTCGCTCAGATGCGCCGCAAGAAAATGGGCGACTGCCTCAAGGATGATGGGCGTGTACCATAAGCAAACCTTGGCAATCTGATCATCACGAGTGACTTTGTCCGGGTTTGAGGAGATGACGAAGAAGGAAGCGAAGTAACAGGTGAAGGAGATCAGCAGCGATCCGTTGTGTACGTAGAAGGCCGCCGTTGCTCTTTGATCCTCGAGCTTGAAGTGGAAGAAAGCTAGGAAATCACGGTCAGTGATGCAAAGGGAGAATTGATAGGTGGGCTATACCATGCACGTATTGAAAGAATAGCAAAACGCGACTGAACGCCATTGTCATTGCGATGCCCCGGACGCTGAAGATGGGTATACGAGCCTCTCGAGATGCTTGAGCACTGGCGGCTAGCACTGGCCATCCTTGAGTGAGACGCAGAGACATCAAGGTTGCCTCATCGCCGGTGTCGTCAATGATACCAGCTGTGATGTCGAATCCGTTGGTAAAGGCGGCGAAAGCGCAGAAAATGAGCAGCTGAAGGAACAGGAAGACCCGATGGATCCAGTCGTATTTTCGAAAGCGAGCATTGTAGGCGACTTCGCTTGCCCACACCCACCATACCAGGGCGAAGAGGGAAACGAAAGAGGCCAAGCTCTAAAATGGAGCGTAGTATGTATGTGAGATTTGCCGTAGTCTGAATGTACACGTCAGCACGTACCTTTCCATCAGAGATGGGAGTCCCATCACTGTTGTTGGCATCGTGAATAAGTTCATGCACTGAATTACATGCACATGACTCACAGAAGACTCGCAAATGTGGTGGTCATCGCAACGTCCAGGAGCTGGGTACAGGCGAGTTAGAACCAGTATACTCTTCAATTAAAAGCTGCATACCAAATCAGTCTGTGCTTCTGCACTTTTTTGCTCCTTCTGTCGGGCCACCTCCCGAGTACCTACATCCTTCTTTTCCTCGGTAGCCTGTAGTATGCGATCTCAAATTGAGCATTATTGCTGGAAGAAGATCGCTCACCGGTAAGGGCGCCACATCGCTTTGTGCGGTGAACCTGTGCTGCAGCTTTGGCCTGTCAAGTCGTTGCTGATTAGTACCGTAGAAACGTAGTGGTCCAGCAGCGAACTCACAAGCTAGAAAGCGACTCTGTTCCAGTGGACAAAGGCCTGCTGTTCTCCATTAAACGAATCGGCGCCGCGATGACAATGCCAGTCTTCAAGCAAAGTTGGACGTTATATACATCTTCAAGTATGCGATCCAAGCATGGTTTGTTCAGCGGTATGTCATGGACCCTTCCCTGCATTGACATTCATTTCGGCTATCGTCCTAGTCGCGTTGCAACCACGTTTTGAGAGGGTGCAGGCTAAGTCGAACTTCCATTCATGCCTTTAAATGTCCAAGTACTGTCATCTACGCAAATCATGCCAGGCAAGTCGAGCGAAACGCACCTTTCGGGAGGAGGTACTGAGGCTGCGAAGTGAGGCCCTTGTCGCAACCCAACCGGCTTGGCTTGCAGTCGCTTCTACTTTTGACCTTCCAGCACGGTGACCGACATATGTGGCTATATTGTGAGATGAGCACCGGACACGCGCACATCCTCCTTCATATCGGAGTATGAAATGCTTGGATGTTGCGATCAGAGCAGGTACAGTGAAAGGCAAGCCGAGCAAGGCTTGCGATGAAGGCATGGTGTGGCCAAGCTCCCGTTAGGCCTACGCACAACAAGATGGTCTTCAAATGACACTACGAGCACTCAACGTGTCATATTAATGATATTGCCAAAATGGCACGCTGGGCAGCGTGTCTGCGGCGCCGCTTTGAATCTTGTTCGTTGTATGAAGATTGACGGTAACTCCCACTGCGAAGGAGAAACTTTTTGTGATATGATGTAGCGTTTGAGACATCTTTATCAGGTCAGTTACATTAGTGAGTGATCATATGCCGTACCTACATACGCGTTAGCGGAAGAGGACATATGAAAGAGAGCCGTGAAGATTCATGTTGCCAGCTCACAGCAGCTCACAGGCTGCAAATCGCTCTCAAGCGCCGAGAAGCGCCAAGAAGCTCGGAAGACAGATAATCTTCGACTGCCTAATTGAGTCAGCGATTTCCTATTTCGGCACGCTTGGCACTTGGCAGTGTTGGGACTTTGACTTCACATCTATGATCTATGGAGAACCAGAGTCGTTGGGACAGACTTGCGTTTCGAATAGCTGGTATCTTTGCTACCCAACACATAATCCGCGGTCTATTTCTCTAGTGCTCGTGAATTGGTTCTACAGTCTTCAGGTTCTTTGAGAGGGCAAAGAGCATCCGAAACAGGGTACTTACTACTCAGACCCCGCCCCGAAGAGAAGAGCAACGGCCCGACGCTGGACAGATTCACCGCGTCCGACAGTGGGCCACTCAATTTGATAGGGAAGAACAATATCGACGCCTAGGTCTTCAGCAAACTTCCAGACTGCGCCAGGGTTCTTCTGGAAATATCTGCCTACGGACACGACATCGGCTTTACCCTGTGAAGGAGTCCGAAGCACGTCTGAATCTTTCAGCAGTGGTGACAGTAATAGGACATACCTCCGAAAGAACATCCTGCGCGTCATTGCCATTGGCGATACCACCGACAGCACCGACAACTAATCTGTCACCGTGAGCGTTCTTGACAGCCTGCGCGAACGGAACATGGTGCAAGTGGCCCAACCGGACTTCTTGTCGGGAGTCGTTGCCTCCGGCGGAGAGATCTATTAAATCCACGCCGTGCGTTGAGATGATTTCGGCGAATTTTACGGTATCCTGAATCTTCCAGGAAGGCTCCGGCAAATCTTCCAAGTATTCAGTGGCGGAAATGCTTGGGATGTGTTGTCAGTCTTACTGCAAGTTCACGCAGTAAGCATCAAAGCGATCAGCGTACCGATAGAATAAAGGCATGCTTTCCGGCATGACCGACCTTACCGCATCGATCACTTCGAGATTGAAGCGAATTCGGTTGTCCCAAGATCCTCCATACTCATCCGTTCTCTGATTGCTCGTCGGGCTGATGAACGAACTCAGCAAGAACCCATGCGCGCCATGCAGCTCAACCACATCAAATCCAACCTCGACAGCTCTTCTCGCCGCCGCTCTGAATTCTTCCACCACTGTCTTGATATCCTCCCTCGTCATCTCTTTCGGCATCGGCATGTAGTCCGCATACCTTATTGCACTCGGCGCATATATTTGGTCCGGCCACCCGCCTGCATCTTTCGGGACGGTAGCATTGGGATGGGCGAGCCAAAGGGTTTGGACGCTGCTTTTACGTCCACCGTGAACGAGCTGAATCCCGATCTTCTGGTTCTGACTATGCGCCAGGTCGGTGAAGGGCTTGTGTGCGGCGGCGTGGGCATCGGACCATATACCAGTGTCCTCGGGTGTAACGCGCCCTGCCGGTGACACAGCGGTCGCTTCAACGAAGGTGAGACCAGGACCGCGAATCACAGTTCCCCCAACTAGGATGACAGAGAAGGTGTCAGTTGGGCAATCAGAAGAAGACTTGTAGTGGCCACGCACTGTAAGCGGTATGCCAAGGAGACGGGAAACCGTCTGCGACGGAGTACTGGGCCATGGGAGAGACCTAGTGTAGAAAGACATATCTTCTGTCAGGACACCGGTACCCGTCTGAGCAACGAGGGGCACATCAACTCACAAAGATACGATTCTGGAATGTAACACCACGAATAGTGAGGGGCTTGAATAGCTCAGGAATACCTTCGGACTGGCCAACCACCGCAGTACCTGCCGCGACCGGCTGGTCGGGGATGTAGTACGGCACACTGGGAGCACCGAGGACACGAGGTGATTCAATGTCGAACATCGTGCTAGTGGTGATAGTCATCGTCCGGCAGCTGAACTCGTGGAGAAATATTCTTTGGGTAGAGATGGGGCGAGAAAGTGTAATGCGCTTGGGGGCCACTTTCCCATGCTCTTTATACGACCAATCATCTTCTTAGTGCCCAAATACTTGAAACCTCCGGACCATCCATTTGTTTCGCAGATTGCACGAGTTTCCATCATTCCAGACTAGGATCGAGTGAACAGTGTGTCGTGGATGCTAAGTACCCGATTCTGTCGCGATCGAAGATCGAGCTGCTGCTGATGAAGCGTCTCTTGTACGAGTACATCTCCGGATGACAGTCCTGCGTGCACCATTCAAACCCAACGCATCGAGGTCACCGTAGCTAGAGCATGTCATTCTTTGATCGTCGCGTCACGGTCTAAGTGACTTTAGTAACTGGCTGCAGAACTTCACTCAGCGCAAACATTTATGTCAGCCAAAGAAAACACTCACTGCAATTGTGACGGCCTACCGAACCGAGACCACTACAGACACAGTTATCCAGACGTTACCAAACCGAGCAGACAAATAAAGACCTATGCTTGCCGCAGTAGGGTGTCGAGTCCTCCCTACAGTGAGGGACGACCGTGACGTGGTCCCGGGGTCCGACATCAGGCTGGAGTTATACCGCCTCAATGAGCAGGCGACGTGGTCCTACTGGAACCTTGACCAGCGGGGAGTTTCGTTCGGAAAGCGGAGAAGTGAAGCCAGTAGAGGAGTATCATACGAAAAATGCAAGTTGTCAGTGAGCGTAGGCAATAATGACTCAAGCGCACAAGGTGGTGGTTGTGATCAAATGATGTGATGATTATTAGGCGCTTCGAAGAAGCGTACATAAGCAAACGTTGAAACATACATATCGCCAGTCTATGAACTACTTGCGTGCGATACAATGACCGCGTCAAGAGTCCTCCTATTGAATCAAAGAGAGTCCTGTATTCCAAAGTCACCACAACTTATCAGCCGATTAACTTATCAGCCGATTACGCATTCTTCGCAAGTGAACCAGGACAGATCAGTTTGCGCCGTTCAGAGCGTCAGCCCGACGCTGAACAGATTGACCGCGTCCGACGGTAGCCCACTCGATCTGGTAAGGCAGGACAACGTCAACACCGAGTTCTTCTGCGAACTGCCAGACAGCGCTGGGATTCTTCTGGAAATGCCTGCCCACGAAGACCACGTCGGCTTTGCCCTGAAGAGATCAAAATCAGTTAGGTCGAAATCAGCGACAGCAGTCAGAAGAGTTGCGTACCCCTCCAATAATCTCCTGCGCGTCCTTGCCGTTGTTGATACCACCCACAGCACCAACGGTGATCTTGTCACCGTGGGCCTTCTTGACAGCCGCCGAGAACGGGACGTGGTGCAAGCGGGCAAACCGGACTTCTTGTCGGGAGTCGTTGCCTCCAGCGGAGAGATCGATGAGGTCCACACCGTGCTTGGAGATGATGTCCGCGAACTTGACGGTGTCTTCGATCTTCCAAGACGGTTCCGGCAAGTCTTCCAAATATTCGGTGGCAGAGATACTAGATGAGAACAACTCGTAAGTCAAAACCAATGCGCAGTATGAGTAAAGTATGAAGCGTACCGATAGAAGAGGGGCATGCGATCAGGCATGACAGACCGCACCGCATCGATCACCTCGAGGTTGAAGCGGATCCGCTTCTCCCAAGATCCTCCATAGTCATCCGTCCTCTGGTTGCTCGTCGGGCTGATGAAAGAGCTCAACAAGAACCCGTGTGCGCCATGCAACTCAATCACATCAAACCCGACTTCCACAGCCCTCTTCGCCGCCGCCTTGAACTCCTCCACCACCGTCTTGATATCTTCCTTGGTCATCTCTTTGGGCGCAGGCGTGTAGTCCGCATACTTCACTGCGCTCGGCGCAGACACCTCGTCTGGCCACCCGCCTGCCTCTTTGGGGACAGTGCCGTTCGGGTGGGAGAGCCAGAGAGTCTGAACGCTGCTCTTGCGCCCGCCGTGAACGAGCTGTATTCCAATCTTCTGGTTCTGGCTGTGCGCGAGATCGACGAGTGGCTTGTATGCGGCGGCGTGTGCGTCCGACCAGATACCGATATCCTCAGGTGTGACGCGTCCTTTGGCGGACACGGCGGTCGCCTCGATGAAGGTGAGGCCAGGACCGCGGACGACAGTCCCACCGACTGTGGAGATCGAGAGAGTTAGCAATGATCATGAGCAGGAAAATGTAACGAGGTACGTACTATGGACCGTGTGCCAGGGAGACGGGAAGCCGTCCTCTCCAGAGTACTGAGCCATGGGAGATACCTATATGTGCAGAACACGTCGGAGCCCGTCAGTAAATGTAGGGAAAGAAAAAGAGGAACAGTACTGACGAAGATACGGTTGTGGAATGTCACACCACGGATGGTGATGGGCTTGAAGAGCTCCGGGATCGGTTTGGATTGGTTGGCCACCGCAGTACCAGCGGCAACGGGTTGATCGGGGATGAAGTATGGCGCATTGGGTGCTCCAGGGACGCGAGGGGTGTCGACGTCGAAGAACTTGGTGGCAGTCATTGTGTTAGAGTGTGAGGAGTAGGATGAGGTCTGGAAGCTGAAGAGTGAGATGAGAAGTTGGATGTCTTCCTTGTCCACAAATTGCAGACCTTTTATACCTCTATTCCATCTCACTGCCTTACCAAACATTCCAGGCATTCTACGAATTGAGCAGCACGTCGTGGACGCCAGCGACCCAAATCCGTCCCTTCCGATCGACGATCGCGGATCGAAGCAACGGCTGCACGGCTGCTGATGAAGCTTGCAGCACTGTTTATTGCGCTTTGCGCGCGCAGAGATGAGTAATCCCTCAACTCCAGAAGAGCCACATAGGAGACCATCGAGAACATGAGCCTATCTGTGAGAGGTATCAGCAAGCACGAAGGTCACGTCGACCACGGTTGTTCTGAAGAGTCACGTTATGGCGCGGCGGAAGGATAGTCGCACGGGCGCCAAAGTTACGACAGTGATCGGCGCCAACGAAAGCCTCAAATGCACGACACTGCATTGTTGCAACCAAGCGCGAATCCGATAGAAGCTCACGCGAGTAGCTTGCTGTGCTCCCATAAATGAGTCCGGAACGGACTGAAAGATGAGAATTCTTGTTCCGATGTCAAGCTCGTTTACGGATGGGCGAGCCGTTTCCTGCTGTTCCGCATGCTCTTGCAGCTCTAGAACACGAAGGATTCGTCAGCAGAACAACTAGCGGTAGCAAATAGCGGTCAACGACGAACCGGCGAAAACCAGTGCGATGTACATGAAGGTCATCTCAACATGTGCACATGTGTATCACGATTCCCAGCAAAGATGATGCTTGGTCATCCATCCAGAATCCTTGCACAATCCTTGCATGACTACTGTGACTTCCGGTTCACTTCCGGCGATCAAGAAGAGAATGGTTGAAGTGTTCAGAGACAGTACAGACTTTCCAGTGGACCCAAACGGCGCAGCCATGGAAAAATGTTGTTCATATGGCACTGCATGTATCATCCAAATCCAAGAGACGAGGTGCGTCATACACTTGCGCCCGAGCACGCCACAATCTTCCATCGTCTGAAAGCCGGTAGAAACCCTGGATAAGCACTCGTGACGATCCAAAAAGCACCGACTCGCTCACCCAAGCACTGATATCCACTTGGACCTGGGTCGGCGGCACCTCTTCTTGTTCAATCTCAATCTCATGGTCTATGTCGTTTTTCTCACCATACCCTTGCATCTCCATCTCCCCGCCATTGACAGACGCTTGAAGTTCCCCGCCTCGCCATGGAAAGATCGGTCAGGCATGTTCAAAGCGACAGCCAGACGCCTGACGAACTGTCTGGGTCCGACGGTGGGTCACTCGATTGGGTAAGGCGGGAGAGGGTCACCTCGATTCCAAGATCTTCAGCAGGCTGCCAAACCCGCACCGAGGTCCTTCTAGAATGCTTGCCCACGAACAAACATCGGGTTTGTACTGCCCAAATTCAGACAGCATTCACGTTAGACCGGTGTTGTACCAGTGATAATAATGATATGTAATAGGAATGAGACGTACCTCAGCATGGACTCCTTCTGCGACCTTGCCATCGTTGAGAGTCGAGGCCACCCGTGGTGCCAACAGCGATCGTATCTCCCTGCGCCTTCTTGATAGCATGGGAGAACGGGACATAAGCAAGTCGTCCGACCGAGGCTCACCGACGAGTTTGGAACCAAGAGTCTTGTATTTTCGTGTGTAGTTCAGACTTTCAGATGAGAGAGCGCATATGGGCTGCATGGCAAGACTGGCGGGGCAACAGACGTGAAATTGGGACATCATGATCATGGGGGGAGGAAGGCCTAGTTGCCGCGGCGCGTGACGGAACGTGATGTCACGTATTACCCACTTGGGTCAGCAATTTCCCGTTTGAGAAAAGGCTTGGCACTGCCGCACGGCGTTCGCGCCACTCGCTCCCCTCGCTTCCGCCTGGAAGGCTTCACACCGAATACAAGAGAACTATATCTCCACTGCTACCTATTGGAATAGAATACGCATACAAGAACATCAATCGCTGCAGTACAACCAGAATTACGATACTCATTGCTCATCTTCTAAAAAGTTCTCTCGACCAGCGCAGGAGGCCCGTCAGCCAGAACCATTTAAAGCAACAGCCCGACGCTTGCCAGATTGTCCACGCCCGACGGTCCACCACTCTATCTGGTAAGGAAGGAACACGTCGACGCCAAGCTCTTGAGCGAACTGCCAGACAGCGCCGGGATTCTTCTGGAAATGCCTCCCCACGAACGCAATATCGGCTTTGCCCTGCAGCAACCCGACTTGTCAGTGAATTGGACACCAACGCCGGCAGCCTCTGAGAAGACGCACCTCAGCCAGGATATCTTGAGCGTCTTTGCCGTTGTCGATACCGCCTACGGCTGCTACTAAGATCTTGTCGCCGTGGGCTTTCTTGACCGCTGCAGAGAACGGGACCTGTCCAAGACGAGAAAATCTAATGTCTTGCCTGCGGTCGTTCCCTCCGGAAGATAGATCAATAAGGTCCACGCCGTGCTTGGAGATGACTTCGGCGAACTTCACGGTGTCTTCAACCTTCCAGGTTTCCTCTGGCTCGTCCTCCAAGTATTCGGTGGCGGAAATTCTAAGAATGCATCGTAAGTCAAACCCGATCTGCTCAAGAAGCTTACAGCAGCCAACTCACCGATAGAACAGCGGCATACCCTCTGGCATAACAGATCGCACCGCATCAATCACCTCGAGGTTGAAGCGAATCCGTTTATCCCAGGATCCTCCATACTCATCCGTCCTCTGATTGCTCGTTGCACTGATGAACGAGTTCAACAAGAACCCATGCGCGCCATGCAACTCAATCACGTCGAATCCAATCTCGACAGCCCTCCTCGCCGCCTCCTTAAACTCCTCTATAGCCTTCTTGATGTGCTCTTTCGTCACCTCCTTCGGATCCGGTGCCGAGTCCGCATACCTCAACGCACTCGGTCCATAGACCTGGTCCGGCCACCCACCATCCTCTTTAGGGACAGTACCGTTGGGAGAGGAGAGCCAAAGGGCTTGGACGCTGGCCTTGCGCCCGCCATGAACGAATTGGATCCCGATCTTCTGGTTCTGGCTATGCGCGAAGTCGACGAAGGGCTTCAAACCGGCAGCGTGTGCATCCGACCAGAGACCGATGTCTTCGGGAGTGACACGTCCCAGCGCAGACACGGCGGTCGCCTCTATAAAGGTGAGACCAGGGCCTCGGGCGATGATCGCGCCAACTATCCAAGATGCGAATGTCGAGGGAAAAATCAGCGTCGACTCACAGCTGGTAAAGATTGGATCACGAGCTACGCACTATGAGGCATGTGCCAAGGAGAAGGAAAACCATCGTGACCAGAGTACTGAGCCATCGGAGACATCTACGCGAACATGTCAGTAAATCAAACAACGCATGAAGTTTTCAAGAGGCAAGAAACTGACAAAAATACGGTTGTGGAAGGTCACATCGCGAATAGTGATGGGTTGGAAGAGCTCGGGGATCGGCTTGGACTGGTTGGGCACCGCGGTACCAGCGGCAACAGGTTGCTCGGGGATGAAGTACGGTGCATTGGGTGCCCCAGAGACGCGAGTCGCGTTGGGATCGAACTTGGTGCCAGCAGCGATAGTCATTGTGCCAAAGTCGAGTAGAAGGGTGGTAGCACTGAGGGGAATTGGCCGTGATCCAATACCTCCTACCCCTACGAACCTTAGGACTATTTATACTCCCATTCCTGCTCTGCGCCCTACCAACGATCCCAACCACTCTAGAGGTCGAATGAGCGACGAATTGTCGACGCTAGTCACCCAAATCCATCCCCGATCACAGATCGAGCCAGCGGCAATACGGCAGCTGATCAAGCTTTCTCTTGAAGCCCTGCTCTCAGCGGAATGCAAGGTAATCCCAATTGTAGCCGATGACAGATAGCATGTGCTGTAGCGGCCTGATACCGGTGTGATTTATCTGCAGAAGATGTCAGATAACATAGAGAGGTGAAGAGACGTAAAGATCCACCAGTACTGCAGCAACCGGGAGGATGTCGCTTGGGCGTCGCCGGAATCGTATGTACTCACCCGTCGTGAATGATCCTCACATACTAGAATGTACAGGACTTCGCATCGTGCAGCGGTGATTTGCCCGTCACGGACGTGTTCATGGGTGTGCAGCACGGTGGACATATGCAGTCATCTAG
Organism: Steccherinum ochraceum; assembly: GCA_004332605.1. Classification (NCBI taxonomy): domain Eukaryota; kingdom Fungi; phylum Basidiomycota; class Agaricomycetes; order Polyporales; family Steccherinaceae; genus Steccherinum; species Steccherinum ochraceum. The sequence goes on from RWJN01000040.1 coordinate 125,848, forward strand.
TGAATCGCTATTACCCGCAACTCACAATGCCCGTTAGTCTACCGCCCTTGGGAGTAATCTAGAACACGGTGCTTCCTCAGCGAAGGTACTACCAGTGACAACAAATAGGGATCAAGGACGGACCGGTAACCACAGTGTTAGGTATGTAGAAAGCACCTACACGTATGCGCAATCACCCTAAGGAATAACGGTTTGAAATCATTTGCATTACTGTTGTATTCTCCGATGATCAAGGAGTGAACAGTGTGAGCTATGATGGAAAAACATTCCCCGCCCGTTGGAAGACGACGTCCTTCCTCCTCAAACCGCTCAATAGACATAGACCGCATTTCGAAGCAATGCCGAATAGTGATTGGCAGGGTGAGAGCTACGAGATGAAAATATGGACGCAGTCAGGTACTTAGACGCAACACTTGTCAGTGGTCACAGCACGCACCTCGCAATAAAGCCGCGGACCCTAGCATGTTCTGCTGACAGGAGAGCGGAAAGAGGGGCCGAGAAGAGGTCTTCGAACGAACGCTGCGCAGGTACGATATCATCCGGACCCAGCACGTCAAGAAACAAAAAGCAGGATAACACCTGCGCTGAAGCACGCCACAGTCCTCAATCGTCGAACAACGGTCTGAAAGCCTGCAAAACCGTAGAATCAGCGCTCATGCCCGTCGAAAACACCCATGACAGGGAACACGCACCCTATCACTCGTATCCATCCCGCCCTGGGTCGGTGCCATCTGCGTGTCCTCAATCTCATCCTCCTCCACCTCATCTCTCCCTTCATACCCGTCCATCTCCATCTCCACATCCCCGCCACCGCCGCCGCCGGGCACTTCCACCTCCTCTCCCTCGTCGTCCATCATAGCGTTAAACTCGTCCGCGTTCATGCTCTCAATGCCCAACCCCGATTCCCGAATGAGTTCCTGGTCCGCCTGCGAGAGCTGAGTGCTCGGTAAAAACAGTGGTTCAGGGTCCATTTCTGCTTGGGCTTGAGAGTAGCTCGGTCCAGCGGAAGGTGCTCTCTGGGAGTTCGCGACAGAGGCGGGGAGCGGAGGCGGGGGCATGGACCGCGCAGGGGTAGACGTATCCCGAATACTCGACGTCTCGCGTGCAGCTCTGCGATCCACAGGCACGACCGCTCGATTCGGCTTCCTCCTCAACGCTTCATTCCCACTCCCATTCCCACTCCCATTTGAACCCGAACCGCTAGCCTGCCCAGAATCCTCCTCCAACCTGCGTTTCTTACTCGGCGCGCGATGCTGTTGTTGTTGTTGTTGTTGCCGTACGTGCTGGCTGAAATTGGCTGTGGTGACGCCAGACACTTGGCTCATGGAAATGATGAACAGCGTCTCGTACAGGTCCGCGCCTTCTGCTTCGATGAAGAGCGGGTCGGCTGGGTCGGTGAACCGCAAGTTCAGCGTGAGATCACAGGACTCTGCGAATGCGATGGCCGCCTATATGCGCCTCATAAGGATATGTCTCCGTCGAAGTAAAGATTGATGCTTACATTGAACTCGCGCAAGTGGAACGCGATGACGATCGGAGAGATGTAGATGGCGTACGTGTCGAATTCCTCAGCCGCGACAGTCAGCTCTGTCGACAATTGCGCCGAACCTGAGAGAACAGCTCAGCCCAACTCAAGTCGGTGGGACAGACAATCAAAGGCACCTCGAGAATCCAGAGACGACTCCTGCGTCCTGATCTGCACATCCTCGTCGCTGAAACTCCATATCAGCTGCGGGTCGCTCTTGGCCGACTTCGACAGCGGGAAATGGTCAATGAGGTCCCTGATGGCTTTGGGCCCGATGCACAGACGGGATTGTTCCAGAGAGTCCGGAATGCCTGGCGCCATGTGCTTCGATGGCTCACCGAGGAGCAGCTTGTGCGTCTTGACCACGCCTACGAGCAAAAGCATCTTCAGACGTGATGAGTGAACATCTAGAAGAGGGCATACCATGTTTACAGTGCAGACGGACAATGAGCTTGCTTTCTAGGCTGTCATGGTCTTCGTCGGCAGTACTGCCTGTACTTGGAGGCTCGCCAGTCACGATAGACAGTTCACATCTCTGCACCACTTTCTCCACAGACCGAAACTTCAAGATACCCAAAAGCGCCTACAAAACCATCGCATTCACAACATGAGCACAAGAACCCAGCCCGAGAAACCCCCACCATACCTTCGTCTGCAACTGCCCATCCACCGACGGCATCTCCTCCCCTTCCCCCTCCCCCTCCTCATCAAACGCAAACCCACCATTCCGCGTCGCGTCTTGATCACCAACCCTATACCTTGTGAAAAAGTGACTCCGATACATGACCCGTCCATACGCCGTCGCAGACGAGTTGGAGGTATGGAACAAGAGGCGTTCGGGGTTGGCCTGGAGGATGAGGTCTTCGCCGAACTTGGAGAGGCATGTGAGGGCTTTGGTGAGATCTGGGAGGGGGAGAAGGGGGGCTGGGTGAGATACTGAGAGGTTGGGGAGCTAGCAGACGCAGGGCGGCGCGTACTCTTCAGAGCTGTGGGTTCTAGGGAGGCTTGCATGGGCGAGGAGAGGTCGGCGCGAAAAGGAGTGTGGGGAGGAGGATGATGGCGGGAGGAGAGAGCAGGTGGTCATGTGGGTGACGCGTCGAGGCGCGTTGCAATGGGTGTCACGCGCACAGACGTGACGCGACGCGTTGTTCCTGAGGAAGTCCGTCACCCGAATTTCGGTTCAAACGCATGCATATGAATGCGACTCTCTCACACCAGCAGCTAGTTGCGTAGTCAGAAAGAGCGACCAGAAAACGACGAGGCTGCAAAACGTCCGCACGAAAAGAACGAGAATTCAGAGTATGCTGAGACGCTCCCCACGGACATCACCCAACGAAGTAACATGGAGGATATTCGATTATACTATCAGTAAAATAAGATAGCCCGGGAACTAAATCCAAGTGGAGAGCGTAGATTCCAGGCCTTCATGTTCAAGTGTACAACGCGACTGAAAGAGTTCACGAGTCCAAGGAACGCTTGAAGTCGAAGCCTTCGACGACCCAAGCTCAGCACCTACAAAACAGCCGTAAAAGCCTGCTGCACCTCCGGAGCCTTCCTCGCTAAAAAAAAAAGCCCCCCAAAACGCAAAACATCAGCACCAACCCACACCCACCACTCAACACAAAAAAAGTCAACACTTACCCATGACCTTACACTTAATCCCCAACACCGTCAACAGCGCAATGATGCGCCGCACACTCGTCGCTAGGGTGTCGACCTGGAGCGCGCTGTACGACGCGTACAATGGCTGGTCGACTGCGGCGGTGAGCGCCTTGGCGTCGGCGATCTCGTCGATGTAGACTTGCGCTACCATGCCGAGGAGGTACTGCGTATCGAGCCCGAGCAGTCAGCACGAATTTGGGTAATTTGGGGGGAGGGGGAGGGGGAAGGGAGGAGGGGATAGAGAAGGGGGGAAGAAGAGGAAAAGAGACTCACAGCAAAAAGCGCATCCACACAATAAATCCTCCCCACCTCCAACTCCCCCAACACCCGCAACGCCTCATCCGCCGCCCCCAAACACGCCTCTCTCGACCGCTGCTCCCGGCCCCTAAAGTTCCTATGCAGCAGTATCAGCGACGCGCGCGCCAGGGCGCGCGACATGAGGCGTTTGGACGCGGTGTGTGGGCCTTCGGTGGGGAGGTCGGTCACTGGGGTGAGTGTATGGGAGAAGTTGGCGATGACGGAGGCGAAGGAGAGGACGGAGGCGTAGAGGGCTGGTTGGGGGGTGTCTGTGGAG
>RWJN01000400.1:0-32118 GCA_004332605.1 Steccherinum ochraceum
AGGGCTTCGGAGCGAAAAGGTGTGACGCCTCGATTACGAAGCGTTCGGGGTTGGGACACGCTGAGGTCGTGACGGTGACTCGTCCAGCGAGCCTAGGCCCTAGGGAGATGTCGGAGAGGTGTAGAGACCCTGCGATCGAGCAGGTCGGCGTAGGGGATGTCGAGCAGACACAGTTGGTGTCTCACCGCACTGTAATCTATGAGCGCCACATAGCTTCTAGCCAACGTGCGTTTGTCGAGCATCTGAAAAAAATGAAAAGTACATACCCGCAAGGTGAGATCTGGTGCGCACCGGACCGCCCATACCTCTCCGTACCACGCCTTCGCTTCCCCAGACCTCCCCAGACCGTCCATACCTGCGCCTAGACGCTCTGTACAGACTGTACCACAATAGACCCTTGTGTGGCTGGTATGGTGCATCCGAACCGATATGTATTGTGGACGGACGGGTCTGTACTGCTATGAAGATTTCCAAGAAAGCGGAGGCGTCTACACTGGACTGGTAGCCGATTCCCATCATACTCAGCCTACAAGAGGCTTTTCGAGACTGCATACGGCGTGCAGAATCAATTTATTACGGACTAAAGTAGGACCACTATACATTGTACGCTATACACGAATGATCCAAGAGCCGTGCGCCTCCGATGAGGATAACGAACCGACGTGCGTCCCCAGCAAAGAAGCACTAGTGATAGCCAGCACTGGTGGGGGCCAGGAATAGCAGTCTCGAAACTGTTCCGGAGATGTAAAACTAACAGTGAACAAAAAATTAGCGAAACTGAGAGCAGCCTTGAGTTACTGGACTTTGGCGCAGGTAGACGTTGTGTTGATAGAGTGTTATTGGACGATAAAGTGGACGGTGAACATTGACAAGACGGTAAACGCAGTGGGTGGCGGCGCTGGGCGCTGTGGCATCGGTGGCGCGTCCAGCTGTACAGCTGGCGCTTGCCGACGGAATTTGCCGGGAGCTTGAAAACACCAGCGCGACGCATTCCAGCGCATTCCTGAGTCCTGACTTCGTGCTTTCAAGACTGGACGTCTTGCGTCTCCTCCGAATCCTATCACGATCACCTCATCCATCCTCATTCCTATCCTGTTTTTTCGCAGCTGGAGGAAGTCCCGTGAGGCACATATAGGGTATTCGAGGTGCGTACTCCATTTCGAATGTGTTTTTTTCTCGCATGCTAACGCCTTTGCCCAACGCGTCGGACCACCTACCTTGATGTGGATCGCCTACCTCGACGCGGGTCACCTACCTCGCACCACGGATACTTCCCCCGTTCCTCTCACTCACGCAACCTCTCTTTCAAGAATCAGTCGCAATCAGGACGCGACTCCATCATAAATCGAGGAGAGTAGCGGGAGTCTCTTCCAGGTAAGCACACCTACCATCTTTGTTACAATACCTCCTGCTCATGCATCTGCTATGGATATGCGCGTCCTCAATATCTCCATAGTATTTCAAGGTTCGTTTGTTCGATGTTTTCGTTGCTTCTCCGTCTGTGTAGGGCTGATGTCCTCTTGCCCTCTTTTCTTTTTAGCAGTCTGAGTGGTATGCTCTCCTCTGCCCGTAGCATCGAGAGTGAGACTAGTGAGACCCATGAGCATCATCACCCCGCGAACGTCTGTCGCCTTGCTGCGCCCCTGCTTCTTCCGTTAGACAGGTCGGCTGTAAGTTGCTTGAGTAACCATCTTGCTGCTTCATATGTATGTAATTCTCAGTACTGGTAGTCACAATGAAATCATTCTTTTCTCTCATATGAATGCGCCCTGGCCGTGTAATACCAATATTTGAAGCGTTTAAATTTCGGACCTCGTAGGATACTGAAGTATCTGTACCATCTGTACCGCTATGGACCTTGTGACATCAGGAAAAACGCTCCCGCATAATTTACACATAAGTTATGAAGGCCCTACATAGGTTACACCTAAAGCTCATAAGTTATGCATAAAGCCCGCTAACGTACATAGAGTCGCTAATGTTCGATAAACGACCATAAGAGATCATAAGTTAGCGAGTGATTACGATACGCTATGTACGGTTACGCAGATCCCTGAGGCACTATGCATGCAGGCTGCAGCTACGACCATTATGAACTTTACTTGAGGCTGACTGCCGAGCATTTTGGGTCGTATCACACAGTGGCTCGTAGATTCAAGTCACATAATATTCAAGAGGTTACAAACTACAGGTACAGCTACAGTACACATATGCTTATCTGACAGTGAACTTGCCCACTAATCATCCCTTCTTCTGCTCAGCGCGACTCGCAGGACTAACTCCGCATAGCACTCCCTCTCCTCGCAACTTCGAGCCGGTCCATCCTAATGCAGGCCGCTGTGGCCGATAGCGAACCGTCGTGCAGAGCCTCAAGCGAGTGACATGGGAGTAGATGGAGTCAGGGGAGTTGTGCGAGGATGGGCATGCCGCATGCCAGCAGATGTGACATACCTGGCGGCCGTATGTCGAATGAACACGGAAGGCGGGTGTGCAGGTTGCGAGGGGCTTGACGCGCACATCGTAGCGGGATGCGGCGCCGTGGGGAAAGAATGACGACGGCTCAGAGTCGTCATTCCAGCCAGCGCGGGCGTGTACTGGGTATGGGGAGCATCCAGGCAGCAGGTTGTTGCACGAGCGGGTCGTGACGTGGCGGTGCGTGGCGGCGTTGCTGAGCAATACGCATGGGGAGAGCGGCGGTGGTATCGTGAAGACTGGCGGTTGCAAGGGCGACGGCGATGAGGAGGAGAGCAGGGTGAGGCCGGGGAGGGTCGCAGAGGGGAGGGAGGAAGGGAAAGCGAGCACAGATTCGACGTCAACGAACAAGTGCAACGAGCGCTGGTGTTCGAAAGCCGCCGGCCTTCTCCGGCTTTTCAGCTTATTCCGGCTGCCGGCTGCCAGCGCATCGCGCATCGCTCTGAGTCTCGCAGACTCGCTCTCTTGCTTTCTCCACTCCATCACCATCCCTCTCGTCAGTCCCCCTTTCCCTCTCCATCCCTCTCGCCTTGGATAACATTAGCACCCCGGCAACGTCGTCGCGCAAGACTCGATGAATCCAGAAGCTCGACACCAGAGTAGCGCAGGAGATAGAGGTGTTCGCTCAGTGCTGATACATCAGAGGAGCTCAGGATGACCACAGGTACGCCTACTTCCGCCCTCATTCTTGACCTGCACTGACACGTATCTCATCTTTGCGTAGCTCTACTGTATAAGGTGGCCCAGGGCTCGCTTGCCCTCCGCATCTCTGACCTCGCTGTTTGCGCTCGTGCGCATCCGAGGTCGCTTTTTCGAATACTCACACCTGGTAAGTCTTATCTGTATATATCATTTTTCTCTCTGCGCTGCACGCAGTCGCTGCCACACGTAGTGTGCGGCGGCTCTGTGTGTTTATTTTCATCTGTCTCACCGGTCTGCTGCTGACTCGCTTTATACTCTACCACAGGCTACACTTGCCACGTCATGAAGACATCTCAGTGAGTCTCAAGTACGTCTTCTGCTATACGTGAGCTATGTATGTGTCTGACATCGTTGCTTTCTATTCCCAGCTCACTCTTGCATCCTCGACCCACATGACTGCAAGCACGACCATTTCCGATTATCTGCTCATCGCTCATAGTCTTGCCCTTGCTGTGGGTAGGTCATATATTAGATATAGAGTACCAACACATGTAGTAGCTACAGCACCAATGATTAAGCCATTTGACCCATCTCCTTGATATGCTACTGCGAGTGATGATCTCAAGAAATCTGCCTAATCACTGATAGACTCGAGATAAACCCAAGGTAAACTAAGCATAACGCAACATAGCCTATGCATAACCTATCCTAGCGTGACATAGCGCTATGGTGACCTTTGTAAACATGCATAACTTATGTTAATCTATCATAACTCGCATAAACGAGTAAACTTGCATAGGTATGCCTACTTATGCATAGGTTACGGGTAAGTTATGTGCTCTAGGATAGATTATCAGGGAGTGTTTTTCCTGATGGAGTCTAGAACTGTACAGATATCAAGCCCTGTAGTCCTGATAGGCTAGGTGCTGGTACAGGGTGGTCTAACGTGGTCCAGGCTTCTGGCACTGCGGTATAGACGAGTATAAACAGGGGGGGTCTGTCCAAGCGGTATACAAGGTATGTGTGGTCCATAGCGGTACATACAGGGTGCGTTTTTTTCAGATGAGACGGACACTTGCGTCCGGCAGAGTAGAGTCGAGTAGAGGCAATGGATCACTTGTAAAGCACCCGGTTCACTAGTCGGCCACTCGTAGCGCAGACAGTGATATGGTCGGTGGCAAAAAGAATGCTCATATTTTACTACTACGCTCTACAAGTACAGGGTGTGCGCCAATCTAGTACACGAGGTAACTGTACGACTGTGAGTTCCTCTCGTCTTCATCTGCACAAGCCGTTACAAAGGGTACATGTACAGTGTCAGTGCGCGTCATGTGTGAAATTTACAGCCTGAGCTACTATTAGTTGCAGAACTGTGTAGGCTGGCCATAAAGTTCACGCTCAATAACTTCCAGCTGGGTGCAGAACGGTAGGCCAGCAAATAAAATCCCATGTACAACCGCTTCGAAAAGTCCGCTACGTGCACACTGCACATTGCCCGACCCTCTTGCCGGCGAACCGAAGAGTGCATCCTCCCATTATCCATATCAGGCAAGCTGGCGGTCTCGCCGTCGCAGCCGACCAACTTTTTGGCGTTGCAACAAGGCTTTTGGAAAATGCTGTGATACTAATAGTGCCAGAAAAGAGATCAGGAATCGTTATGCCACTTGCTGGCCCTCTAGACAAGTAAAATAGTAGGTGCACAGTATTGCAGCCTGTCCACCCGGGAGGGGACCATTTGGCGGTGACTTACCGTACGCAATTCATAGAATCTCTCAGCTTATACTGATCCCTCGCGTCTGTAGCTAAAGAATACGACGACGCAATAAGAAGGCTCACTGGGACTCAGGGCTGAGTTCTGCTGCGATTGAGGAGTAGTGTTGCTACCTACCCATGTCCACGTATGTCGAAACTTGATTAGTTTCCATGACTCAAGCCTCCAGGACCATGTTACAGTGAGCCGTTCGCATGTATGTACAGTCATAGAACAATCAACCAAATGAAGATGTCGAGAGAATGATCTGTGTGTCACTGCAGCTATGAATCAAATTCCATTCTATCCTGCTCATCACCTCCCCACTGTCCACCGCTATGCATACAGGCCCACCAGGAGCATTGTACATCGCCAGACTAATCAAAGAAGCTACAAGATCAGCCTGCCGTTCACTTCAACTCCTCGCGAGTCGCCAGCATCTGCTGCCAGGCTCAACCATGTCTAACGCAATTTTGCGGGAACCTGTAGAAGTAGCGGAAGCAGAGGCCGGGACACGAGTCGGTGGATTTGAGAGTTGAATAAAATTCATGCAAGTAGATGACTCGGAATCGCTCTTGCAGCAGTAGGGTGTAGTCACAACCCCCGCGTTTCCAATATCGTAGGCTCAACTCGGCAGTAGATTCCCTCCCGATTCTAGGGCGCTTCTCACTGCGAATACACCAGTAGCTACGAGTACATTTCACTTCTGAACGAATGAAATTGCAAGATTAAGTCTACAATGAGACTGATATCGTAAAAGATGCCTATCTAGAGGGTATAACAATATGATGCTGCATCGTCCTCATAATAATTTTCTTAATCGAATTGTCTCCTCCTGTACGAGATTGCACGAGGCTTCTTGGGGAGTGTGATCAAAGTCTGAAGAGAAGCTTGATGAGTACACGCTCTACACGAAGACGACGATGAGATAGGACGCATACCTGGTAGTTGGGTTGTGGGAAAGGAGTCTCCAGCTTGAGTTCGACTTGGCGAATCACAGTAGCGATGACGCTGCTCAATTGCAAGTATGCGAACTAACACAATGGGATGAGAACACTAGATGATACGAATCGAGCACTCGATACTCACCTGTTCACCAATACACCTATGCCTACCAGCGCCGAACGGTTGATACGGAGAGTCGGTACCTTTGCTGACCAAACCGAAACCATAGTCGATCTTAGCACCTTCAGAGTCCTCATATGCCCTGCCAGCCGCCGCAGCCATACCCTGGGGATCACTCCAGCGCGTAGGATCCCACTCGTTCGAGTTCTTCCAGATACGAGGGTCGAGCTGGCTGACGGCGGGGCTGGACCAGACGTAGTCGCCAGTAGGAACGACGTAGGTACCGTTCTCGGAGGGGGAAGCGAGAGTGGCGGGGACGGCGATGTCGGTGCGGACCTTGCGCATGATGCTGTGGATGGGCGGGTGGACACGGAGAGTTTCACGGATGACGGAGTCGAGCACGGGAAGGTCCTTGATCTCTTCGAAGTCCATTGTACGCCACTTGCCGTTGGGAAGACGGAAGTTCTTGACCTGCTCCTGGTAGAGAGCCTCACTGTTTGTGGTCAGTATTGCAGTCAGCAGCGAGAGAGGAGGAGATACGCACCCAATTTCAGGGTGGTCCGCAACGTGAAGCATGAGCCAAGAACCAGTCGCCGAGGAAGTGTGTTGGCCAGCCATGAGAAGAGCAATCATAATGTGAGCGATCTCGTGGTCCTTGAGGGCGCGGCCGCTGCGATACTTCTGTTCCATGAGCGAAGCAATCATATCAGGCGCCTCCAGCTGTAACATTGTCTGTCAATTCGATGTACGCAACGAACAGCAAAAGGATGCTCACTTTGGATCCGGATTCCCTACGCTTGCGAATGATACTGACGTAGAGGTCGCTGATCTTCTTATGAGCGATGTCACGTTTGCGATAGCTGGGGAGGGGGAGAGATGGGAACAGCCAGTGGATGGGCGTAAAACCACCGTCGAGGTCGGAGAAGACATCCGCGTAGCTAGCAGTGATAGTGTCCCGAACTTCAGGGCCTTGGAGGGTACGAGACGCAGTCAGAATAGTGATCTCGGACATCACATCCAAGACGTCGAAGGTGCCCCATTCGTTGATGTCGTTCATTTGGAAGATCCTGAAGTGGTCCTGCTTTTTCATGAATTGCGTGACTTCATCCTCGATCATGGGCATGTAGGTACGGAAGTTGTCGTTGCGGAGGCCGAACTTGACGAACTTCTTCTGCTCCATGAGAAGTTCGTTAGGACAGTCGTACACCACGTCCTTGCCGAAGACCGGGGTAGTCAAATGCTGATTGACATTGTGAGCAAGCAATTTTACTCTCCGAGAGGAATCACTTACTGTATAGGCATCCTCAGCACACAAGTCGGTATGCTTACCACCCAGCACAAAGTTGTTTCCCTCAGCTCCGAGTGTGACCGTGCAACGACGTCCGAGCAAAATGAAGGTGAAGATATTGCCGTACTAAGGTACAAAAAGTCAGCTCAAAGAACCTAGCAGATGACACAGAATTGCAGGGGAAGATAGGCTGCCTAAACGGAATTCTCATAACCGCCTCCGTATGCGTGGAAAACATCCCATGGACGTGGCAGACATGTTGGTCACGGCATTCCACGTCATAACAAGACGCGTGCACAACAATCGTACGTGGCCATCGTTCTGAACTCACCTTCTCCCCGCATTCCTGGTAGAACTTGATTGGGTCTTGACCGTACGAAGCTGCCGATCCGAACAGCGGAATCCAATGCCAGACAACAGGAGGACGTGAAGGGTCTTTCGGGAGCTGAAGGACGTCTGTGAGCATCAGCTCGTCGATGAGAGATAAACTTGGGTCGCACCAGTTGGTACAACACGTTCAGGACAATGGCAATGATTGGAAGGTTGACCAGGGCCAGGAGAGCAAGTCGCGTTGGCGGCACAGACGCGATCTGTTCTGAAAGGTGGCCAACATATCCGTTCCAGGGTTCGCCAAAAGTAGCGTTGAAGGACATGATGAGCTAGCCCGACGCCGTCGAGGACGTTGACGGAGGAAGAGAGGGAGGAGGGCAGTGAGAAAGAAGGAGCCTGTCGCGTGTCCGGGATTTTAGAGCTGCAAAATCCTCGCGCCAAATGTCGAACGATTCAATTATTGGGCGCTAAATATCCAAATCTGACGACCATCACCGAACCACTCTCTTGCTCTCGTTCTTGCAATTCATATTATTTGACAATCGTACTTACCAGCAGGTCAACAACGTACCATAATTCAAGCATTCGTCGCCACAGTGCACAGGCCTCGGTCATGGCCAGAATCTGCGTCAAGCCTGCACTCGTTCAGTCCGCTTCGAGGTCCGATCGAGCCACGGCTCCTCCGGCGTCGAGACCCTTGTAGAATTTTGGCAGTACATGCGAAGAGCAAGCAGTGAATAGAGCTAGGTACTCATCTGAAGATCCTCTGCGATATCTCAGACTTACCAATGTGGATTCAAGTTCATCGTTTGTGCCTCTTGGGCTGCTTGCGCCGCTATTCACGACGATATACCTTGCGGTATGAGATGGACACAGTATGTATGTTCGAATACTTGTTTGTCACGATTGTGATCCTCGCTGATAGCTGATTAGAAAAGATCCACGAAGAACGAGTTGCTGCTCTGCGAGTTAGACTCAGTACCCAGTTCTCTTTGAGTCTTGACAGAGGTACTGAGACTCAAATGCTCTGTGATGGACGTCCGGAAGACTTGGCTTGTTCGCGCATGTTTATGCTTTTCTGCATGTCCTCTTCTCTCTGGAGGCTTGGTGAACTCAAGTGATTCTTCCGCGCAATATTGACGCAGCGCAGGAGAAAGGCAGACTACCATCCTCACCGGCCATGCTTCCGGCATATCTCGAACCCACTGCAGCTGGAATTGGCAATCAAACGCAAACACGACTCCCCTTTTCCCCTTGGATTATCCCCTCGGCCTCGTTTTCGTGAGTACACAATGTGATTCCAGATTTGTCAAAGTACAACCTTTCATCTATGCCGCTGTTTGCGTCAGCCTACGCTTTCAGGATAATGCTAAGCAGTGTTGCGTCACTGCCTTCAAATCCTCTCAGGACTCTTTGTAGGCGTTATCGTGTGACCGCGGTCTGTGCTAACAAGAGCTTGTTCTCCAAGGGCCCGAGAGGACATCCTGGGGCGCGACATCGGGCCCAAGATTCGATCAGATTCGCCTAATAGCACATTCTGAAGAGGACTCGCCGAGGAATGACCACAAGCCGTGAACAGAGTTTACGGCTGGATATCAGACCATCTGGCTCGACCGCGCTGCGGTCAAAGAAGTTAGCCAGCTGGCCACGGTAAGACGATCCTATTGACAACTGTTCTTACTTTCTTCTCGCGCTTCAGTTGTCGCCGTATCTTTTATCGTTTGCCTCTCCCCAAATGGACTGCCTTCATCTGCCTTCATCGTTTTCTTGGCCTTCTACAAGCCCTTCTTTGACTGCGATCACGTTCTTGCCGGTCGCGACACTGCGGAATCCGAGTTGTACCTGGATGGTTGCCGCAGCAAAGCACCCCTTCATACAGCATCCGATATCATCCCAATGCGACGTACACATGTTCAGCGAAAATTCGCAAGCCTTAAAGCAGTTCTTCTGTCGACACTCATCTTCAACACCAGATCATACACTATTGAGAGGACGACATGCTGGCGGCGAACACACCCACCGACCTTGCCTCTCTCGCAGAATCGTCTTCCGCCGCGGCTGTGTCATTGTACAACTATCCTGGGCCACCCACGCGATGGGTCTGCTACATCTTCGTAGTCCTGTTTGGCGTTAGCAGTGGTTAGTAGTTCGCGGTACCTTCACCCTCCTGTATACATGGCTCACCCTGCGTTCATCTGCATTAGCGTGCCACGGTATCCAGACCCTCCGCTACCGCCTCTGGTGGCTGCTTCCAACCGTCAATCTAGCGGCCATAGCTGAGACTTTGGGATGGAGCATGAGGCTTGCTTCGACATACGACCCGACGGCGAGGATGCCGTTTATTATTCAGTGAGTGTACACTGCATTTCAATTGCGCTTTGCCGTGCTACTCGATCCTGACGCAGCCACCAGGACCACTGTCATCGTACTGGCCCCGACTCCCTACATCGCCGCCATATTCATCATCTTCTCCCGTATCACGGAGCGCATGGGCGTACAATATACCAGGCTTCCTCCTCGATGGTGTGCGTCCTTCTACCAGGCCGCTTATTCCGACGTCGCTAACTCTACCCTCAGACTCCCGGATTTTCTTGTCTTGCGTATGTCCCTTGTATATGCATGACGGCACTGGTGTAACTTAATCCGTGCGCACAGGACATTATCTCTCTGTTTATTCAAGGTGGAGGTGGAGGTATCGCATCGTCTGCAGCGTCCGGTGACCATCCCGACCCGTCAAAATCAAAGCTGGTGCGTACATGCAGCGGCGATTCATCAACGCAATACATTGACTCTCCTGTACAGGGCGGCACCATCATGCTCGTCGGGATTATTTTCCAGCTCAGTCAGTCTGCCCTACCATCCAGCTGCCTGCGACATTCTTGGCTGACAGCCTTCTTTTTCGTTCAGTCTCAATCATCGCATTCATAACCCTAGCCCTCGAATTCTACGTACGCTTCTTCAACGACCTGCCCTTCCGCAGAGCCGTCGCCCCCGTCCCGATAGCTCGAGGTACCCACACGTCCGAGCTCCGTCAGCATCAACCGTCCGACCGTGCAGGTACGAAGCGCAACTGGACATGGAGGCTCAAAGCATTGACGGCAGGAATGACGTTGATCATGACATGTATTTTCATACGGTGCGCATCTCTTACTATCTGCATTTCCCCATGGACTCACTAATCTGTGACTATGTAGATCAGTTTACCGTAGCATAGAGCTCCAAAATGGCTGGGACGGCCCCATCGCCCGCACACAAGTTCTGTTCAGTACGTTGCGGCTCTTCCTTCTCGCACCGTTCGCCGTCAAAGCATGACACGGCGTGGCGTCCTTTTCAGATGTTCTCGACGGTGCTATGCTCGTCATTTCTCTCTACATGCTCAACATCTGTCACCCTGGTTGGCTCCTGTTCTCTGAAGATACATACAACATCGATCGTGGGGACGCCATCGCCTTGGAAGATCGTCACGCACCGCAAAGCCCGAGTCGTACCAAGCTACTCCACCGTCCTTAGAGACTCGTGGCGGGATAGATTTCTAGCTGCTCGTGGAATATGGATGTGAGGTTGCTTTGTCGGACACTCTGGATTAATTTACTACTTGTCATCCTTTCATTCAAGACCAGCTTCATACCGGACTATCTAACTGTTCTGTGCTTTCCCATTATAAATACGCCTCGAATATCATACACATGCTCTTCGCTGTTGCTTTCCCTCAGAGTCAAAAACACTGTCATGGCAGTTCAACGCTCTTCCTCGAAGCTTGTCCCCAGAAGACAGTTTGTTCGTACCTTCATCTTGCGAGAGCGCGCCTTCGCTTGGTCGGAGAACCTGAAGACAAGGAGGCATCTACGATGGAGTGCACCCAAAAGATTCATAGTTGGATTTATCTGTCACCTCAAGCGGAGATCTGGGCGAGTGCATCGGTAGTACTGACATGAGTAGATTGCCAAGAGAGAGGTCGTAGACGAACGGTTGTGACTTTGCGAACTTTAAGCTTGAAGTACATAGTCTATAGAATCATAAGGCATGGTGGCCCTCGAATGAGCCTCCCCAGGAGCTTCGCAAACCTTGTCAATGAGTGTCGATGACACGGACTACACGGATTCGCAACTTGCACATGATTCGTGCCTGAACGGTATCGGCGCGCATAACACCTCCTGGCCCCTGGGGGCCCGCGGATAACAAATGGCACACGCATGTCACACACGTAGTCTTTTGAAAGACGGCAGATTCCTCCAACACAATAAAGACTCGCTATAGAATATGGGTCAAGTATTACACACGAGGAAAAAGGAGTGAGTGAGAAAATTGAGGATATAAAACGTCAAAGAGGAGGGTAAAGAGAGGAAAGGAAAAACAAACAAAAGACTGCTGATACTTAAACGAACGAGTTTCCTTCTAACTAAATCAAAAGCGTTTGGAGTGTAAGAGTGTCCAGTCTTTGGATTTGTGTGAAAAGAACCGCAGGTGAGAGCGTGTGTAGTGCAGGATTGCGTAACGATGCGACAATAGGGGAGGAGGGGAAGAGTGTATGTGGTATACAATGGGGGGAATATGGAAAGCGCAGTGGGTGACGTGTGGGTATAAAGTGCAAATTTGTGGTTACGGATGGAGGTTTATCGGTACGAAGAGGTCGTCGATGGGGTCGTCAGCAAGGTAGCAGGTGTACGAGTAGGCTTGGTTCTGGGCGAATCCACGGGGCATGGAGGAGGCGTATGTCGTGAGGGATTGGGCACTAGTTAGAGCGATAGTGTAGGATAGAGTGATAATGTTCAGCTTGACTGTCGTGAGAACCGGTCGTGAAATTGAAGAGAAATCTGAAAAAGGTGGCTAGGTTCATCATGAACAAGCGTGAACAGACAGGGAAGGGAAAATCACGCACAGATGCGCAAGGCACAACCAGCGCGCCCGCGCCAACGGTACCACACAAGATTGCTTCTATCCTCGGCAGCAGAACGCTGCCCAAAACGATTTCTTCCTAGGCATTCCATCTTCATCCTGCTCTCCAACCCTCGCCATCTGGTTAGTGTCGTACACTCCCATCGACCTCGACCCGTTCATCTGCTCCCCTCTCACCGTGCCGCCCAAAGCGTCCCGCGAGTCGACACCATTCTTACCTGGCTGTGCCTGTCCACCATACAAGAACGATTCCGACGTATTGCCACCAACCGCAGTCGACCCCGTGCCATTACCATTGAGTTGTTGAACATTGCCGGCGCTGCTACTGGGACGTACCGGTGACGTTCGTCCATA
Source organism: Steccherinum ochraceum (assembly GCA_004332605.1). Classification (NCBI taxonomy): domain Eukaryota; kingdom Fungi; phylum Basidiomycota; class Agaricomycetes; order Polyporales; family Steccherinaceae; genus Steccherinum; species Steccherinum ochraceum. The sequence continues at coordinate 12,798 of RWJN01000400.1, forward strand.
CGCGTTCGAACGGAAGCCTGTGGTGCCTGTACCAGGTGGCGACGCCGCGTACGGGTGCGGTGCTTGCAGGCCGTTCGTGTCGCGATCCCTTGCGTCGCGTTGCTGGCTGGCACGCCGACTTGTGGGTGCCAGCGGTTGCACGCTGATGTGCTCTCTTGATCCCCCACGTGACCCTCCGTGTTCTGCACGGCGACTGCTCCCTTTCACGTGTGCTGGCGTAGGTGCAAGCACCAGCGGCGACGCTGGAGAACCAGGCTGCTCCAGCGGCTGCCGTGAACGACGGTGAGCGCCACCGTGGTCCCGCGAGCGATGTGGGGTCTGGGGTGTGGATGCGTTGGCGTGAGCTTGGGCGAGGAGCGTTGAGGGCGTCTGGAGGGTATTCTTAGACCCACGAAATGGACGAGTAAGCTTAGACATGAGTATACTAACGTGTCCTGCTTCCCAGCCTTTGCCGTTGTTGAGAAGCATCCAGTCGAAAACGCCGTCTTCGGGCTCGTTCAGCGTCTTCAACACCTTGGAGAAGAGTTCCCGCAAGAAGTCGTAATCTGGCGTCTCCTCGAAGCCGAGTTTGCGGACGTAGTTCATATAGATAGCGAACTCCTCTGAACACCGCCGATGGAGAGACGCACCAGAGAGAGAACATCGAAATCAGCATTTGGACAGCGATGGAGAGTTAGAGATTACTCACCGGGGAAACCCTCACACAGCTCATCAATCGGAGTGCTCTGCTTCTTCTCACCAATCTTCTCGTATTTCTGCTTGTTCGTAGCAGCCCTCAAACCTTGCCAAGGTAGACCACCACGCAGGAAGTACATGAATACGTGACCCAACGATTCGAGATCGTCCCGACGCGACTGCTCGCGTCCCAAGTGAGTGTTGATGGACATGTAACGGGCGGTACCCGACAACGACTTGCGCTCTCGGTAAGGAATGTGTTGCTTTGTCTTGGGATCACGATAATGTTTGGCCATGCCGAAATCTACCCACCCCATGAGTTGCATTAGTGGTCAACAGAACACAAAATCGAGGAGAAGAAATAATCAAATCCAAGAATGAAATGATCAGCATTGCATCTTCAGTCCCCGCATGAAAGGCATGCGCGAGGGCTGTGTGATAAGCTCGCCGAAAAGAACCCTAAAGCACAAGAACAACGGGTCCTTTTGGGATGCCAGTCTCCTCGCATAGCCTCATCGAAGCCAGCCCAGCCTCTAATAACCAGTTCCCTGTCGGAGAAGTCGACGTCGGACGTAGCAACATCGTGCTCCGGGCAGCACACCCGAGGGGATGACGGTAACGAACGTGGGACCGGCGAATAGAGACTCACCGATTATATGGATTGTATTTGCTGTTTTAGAGCCAGGGACGCCAATAAGGAAGTTGTCTGGCTTGATATCGCGGTAGATGAGGGACTTCTCGTGGATGGACTGGACGCGAGTGACCTGTGAAGGAGGGCGCATTGCTCAGTTAGTGCCTGCAGATTCTGGCTTGGAAAGAAGCGTAATCAAGAGACGCGGGAGACCGCTGATCTGTACGTCATGCGCGAACGGAAATCATGTCATGCATGATCAATGTTTGGAATACGCCAGGGTTGCGGTTTGTCGGAAAACCACAGGGTCTTCAGAGGTCTTCAAAGCGTTGCAAAGCGATATAACGCAGCAAGAGGTTGGGGTGACAGAAGAAGAGTAGGGCTCCCGCGTGCAGCTGTCCGAGCCACGCCACTGACACGACAAATGGAACAGCATTGAGGCGGAACTCACCATCTGTTTCGCGGCCATGCAGACAGTCTTGATAGTGAATTTGCGACCGCACATATCAAAAAGGTCCTCGAGGTTGGGTCCCAACAAGTCAATCACGAGTACGTTGTGAAGACCCTCCTGGCCAAAGTAATGAACTTGCGGCACGCCAGCTGAAAAAAAGGCGTCAGGAATGAACGAAACGCCGCAAAAGGCAGGCAGTAGAGCGGTGCAAGAGCGGGTCGAGGGCAGTCCAGAGACCGTACGCTAGGACCCGCGCGCCACCGGTCGAAAACCACCGCCGACAATGAGGAGACATACGTGTGCCATTGAGTGTCCTGTACGACCTGTACTCGTCTCGGAGTTGAGGGGCTTCTGACTTGCGAGGTTCCTACAGGCAAAGTGAGACGGGAGGTCGTGCGGAACAAGTGGGCCAGTACGCACAAACTTGATAGCCACTGGTTGGCTGTTCAAGATGTTGGTGCCTAAGATTGCATTCAATGTTGACCTCGTCAGACTGTGCTCGTTTCTCGGCATAGTTATAAGCGTACGCACCTTCGAACACAACACCAAAAGAACCCTCTCCGATCTTCTTTCCAACGCGAAAATGAGTGCCTACGATGCCGTTGGACGTGGCGGACTGTGATGAGGTGTGCCCCGACGAGGAGGCGATTACGTGAGGAGTGGCCATTGGCGAAAGACGGAATCCACGGTGGGAGAAGAGGACGGGAGAGAAAAGGAAGGGTTGGACGACGACGACGACGTCCTGGTGGACGGCGGGAGAAAGGGGGACACCCTCGCCAAAAGCGCAGCGGAGCCTCAAAACTCTCTCTACCCGGTTAGGCGCCCCAACCCCAGGAACACGCGCCGGCGCGCCCTCCCTTGCGCCTGCTTTTTGTCCTCGTGCTCGTCACTTGAGGTTAATGGGCCAGTGGGTTTGTCGTCAAATTCAAGGTCCGCAAGGCACATGATCACGCGCCAGCCCGTTTCGGTCGTCGCATCACCCAGCCATGCTCGCGCCCCCATCACATCACCTCACTCGCATTGGTCACCGGCGCTCGTTGGACTTTAACTTCGTCGTCGTCGTCCCCCGCCGTCCAGTAGTCGACGCGCCTCGGCTAACCTCACACTTATGATCTGCACTATACAACATGTATTATATCGTTTCTTACTGCCTGTGGGCGCTTCCTCATCAATTAGATTATCGCACAACAATTTTTGTTTGCTTCACCATTTCAAGTACCATGCCCGCCCCTCCCCCATCCTCTGGCTCGCCCGGTGAGCAACCTGCACAGCCTTCGGACGTCCCTTCGCATCGACAATGCAACCGCTGCAAAAAGGTCCTGGAACTTACCGCGGAGAATTTTCCACCACGGAAGAGAGGTTCTTCTAGTGGTCCGGACGCGCTCTCAGCAAAGTGTACCCCTTGTATGGAGTACGACAAGCTGCAGAAGTCTCGGAAACGGGCGCGAGATCACCGATCGAGTGACGATCGTCCCGATCCGCCCGCTCCAGAGGTGATCACTGAAGCAGAGTTGATTAACCGCCTCGAGAACACAAACGCGTTCAATGACGATGAACCGGAGGTACATCTTGACGCGTCGCTCAAGCTTGATGGACCGCCATCAAAGGAGAAACTCAAAGAACGGGCGGAGGAGATTGCTGAGATGATCGGGAAGAGGATGGGACTTGCTTGGGTGTGCGTACTGCCTTCTCGAGCTCAAATTCTACAGTGCTGATTATTCGGCTCAGTAATCAAGTTAAAACGATACGCAAGAGGACTGATGACGTCAGGTTCTCATTCGCGTGCGCCCAATCTAACGATCGCGAGAACAAAAAGAAGAATCCGAAGGAATCTGGCTCTCGCGATGTCCGGCGGATGGAGCGCTATGATTGCCATGGCTGGCTTCATATCATTCTCAAGTCTGGTTCACGAACGGCTTTGCTGAAAATGAAACATGAAGAGCCTCATCCTCCGTATACAGATATCGAGTTACCAGGTCACTGGAAAGCGTATATTGAGGAGCAGATCAAGACCGGGGCTACTCCGGGTGAGGTAATTGTTCATATCTCGATATTGTGTCTAGCCGTTTGCCTCACCTGCGACCCTGCAGATCTGGCGCCATATCGAGCAGCAAGAATCTCTGGGCCGGTCTGTCAAAGAAGTTAATATTGCGTTCCGTCCCAAAGCAGTGTCGTATTACTGGCGCACAGTTGCGAGCAAGCGATGGAAGCTCACACCCGATCCCTTCACCTCTGCGCGCGAGTACATACATCAGAACAGTGAAAAAGAACATGTCGCACTTCTGGATGTGGCTGAAGAACCCGGAACTCAGGTGCTAGCATTTCAGGTTACAGACTTTGTTTCGGAATGGGCAGCACACACCCAGGAGCTCGCAATGGACTCGACATGTGCGTATTCAATGCAGAGGCTATGTATGGGCAATGTTGTTCAAGCAATGATCAAATTCAGGGAACACCAATGGCTCAAATTTTGAGTTGTTCGCGGCAGTCGGGAGCGCTGAAGGGGTGGGAGTCCCGTTAGCATTCCTGATGATCAAGACGTCAAAGGAAGCTCAAGCAGGTGCCAAGGAAGCGGTTCTTACTAGCTTTCTCGAGCAATTGAAAGCCCTGGGAGTTGATCCGGAATTCACACTCACCGACAAAGATTGGTCCGAGATCAATGCTATGCGGACAGTTTGGCCGAATTCAAAGCATATCTTATGCTTTTGGCATGGGCTTCGTGCTCTGAAACAACGTCTATCAAAGCCGAAGGAACGTCCTGGGCCGTATGATCCAGAGGCAGCACATCGTGAATTTGAGTTCATCGATAAATCCTTTGTACCTCTGGGTCAGCGATCCGAGCCAGAAGCGAATGTCGTACGTGAGAACTGATTCATTTTCCACATGCTGAACTGATTCCACTATACTTTATAGCCTCCGAAACCGCCGGAAAAACCGCTGCCAAAGATCACGCTGCTAGTCGGAGGTCGCCCGTCGGTTATCACTCCTGCCTTACCCAAAATCCGCCTTACTGTACGTCTGCCCGGTGAGAACAGCTGTGCGACCGCTCCGGCTGCTGCACCGGCGGTAGATGTTGCCTCCAACAACCCGCCGCTCGACGATCTCGGCAGCGAACCTGAAGATGATCGAAGCGATGCTGGGAATTTCTTTGCAGATCAGGCGGAAGCCGCTGAGCGCGAAAGCGCTGCCGTACTTCAGGATAACGGATGGTTTGATGCAGACGATCCAGAATCCGGAGAGGACGACAATGCCGAATTCAATGAGCGCATGGACGTTGCGCGTATTGCTTCAGAGGCAGACTCTGTTCCAATGCAAGAGGAAACTGTTCCTCCTCCGCAAAGTCCTCCTCCCGAATCAACGCAAAAACGTACGGGAGCCCGCCCAAAGGACCCTGAATACATCTTCTGTCCGCTCGCACATCGCCTCCCCATCATGCGGCTATTTGGAAAGCACGCCTCCCTGCATCCCCTCCTCCCCGAACGTCATGGACAGCCGCGATCTGCTGATCAGATCCGCCGCGACGCTGTTCACGAGATGTACCATCATTGCTACCGTAATAACCTACGAGAGGTGTGGGCGTATCTCTGGAACTCATGGTATTCCCGTGATCGGTGGCGTTTGTGGACGCGTTCATCACATCCTATCAGTATCTCGAACCACCGTACGACTATGATGGTTGAGGCTTTATGGCGCGTGTTGAAAGGTCTCGTTCTTCATCGGCATAACCGTCCCGCACTCGACTACACGGTGTTCTCGATTGTCACCAAGCTCATTCCCACTTACCGGGGCAATCTTGCTTCCATTGTCAACGATCCTCGCCCTGGCCGCCCCAAACCTCTCACGAACGCGCAATCCAGCCTTAAAATGGCATGGGACAGGCTGGCAGAATCAACCATCAAGGGTTCGTACAACACCGACCTCACGCGATGGACGTGTGAGTGCGGCGCTCAAAAATATCACGCTCACCTTCTCTGCAAGCATCTCGTGCAGTCTGCTCCCCCCATCCCTCCTGCATGGTGGCCCAAAGCTGTTCGCTACCATATCCCACCCTTCTACACAATTCCTATGGATAGCAAGACAGCAGATCCTCCAGAGTCGAAACGAGATCACGCCTGGCTTGAGCGAATACAGCCTCAGGATCGCAGAGTTTCCCGACCCCTTAGATCTGCCGATGCTGATAGTACGGCGGCGCACGACGACACAACTCCCGATCGCCCCGATTCGCCCCTTCCACCGTCATCGCCAGGCTCGTACACACCGTCGTCTCCCATTGATCAATTGCCGAGTGGGCCGGTACGAACTTTCTCTCGCGCCGCGCTGTCTGTCCTCACACAAGCTTCATTTTCTAGATTTTGTCGTCGCCAAGCAAGCCATCGCGCAGTGATGGTCTCATGAGAACTCGTGCCGGAGGTGGTGCGGGATTCGAGGTGCGGCCCTGATGTCTTATTTGCCCTCTTCATACTAATTTGGTGCTGTACCTAGGTCGATGATTTTGATTCGTCCATGAAGGACTTAGCAAATCGGCTGCGGCGCGCAGCTAACATCATTGACGATCAGCGAGAGCGCAACGATGACCCGCGTTTTTTATTGAACGCGCGACAGGCTATGAAGCGGGCAACAAAGTGGACGACAAATGTGGAAAACCATATCCACCGCCGCACCATCCCTAAGACAAACACCCCGGATTCCACCGATGTAATAGGATATAAGTATTGATATTTATCTCTGTATCACTATTTACATTGTAAATATAGTCAACATACATATTACTTTCAGCTCTCCGACGCGCAGAGGGCGCAGTCGCGCGACAAGCGGCGCGCAGACGGCGGGGGACGACGACGACGAAGTTAAAGTCCAACGAGCGCCGGTGACCAATGCGAGTGAGGTGATGTGATGGGGGCGCGAGCATGGCTGGGTGATGCGACGACCGAAACGGGCTGGCGCGTGATCATGTGCCTTGCGGACCTTGAATTTGACGACAAACCCACTGGCCCATTAACCTCAAGTGTGCTCGTCGTCTCACACGATGACGAGCAGCCTTTCGCGCAGCTCTCGTCGTGGTCGTCCTCGCTGTGCCCCGCAGCTTCTGTCTTCTCTCTGCGTCGATCCAGAATGTCCATCGTGGCGGCAATACTCAACCAGGACCGGTCCATCTAAAATCCAGATACCAGCACTCGTGCCTTGGGGCTCCGCACTTTCATATCCTCGCTCTCCGGAACGCCTGCTTCGTTCGCAGAGGTCACCAGATGCCGACTTTGTTCACACCAGACGAGCATTTTCTGTCGTCCCATATCGCATGACGCGTGTGACGGATGCATCTTGCGGACCGCCATGGCAAGGGCTGCGGGTACGTCGTCCATCTGTGATGAGCATTCATTCTTTTGGCCTCATTTTTGTACCAACAGATACCCTCATCTCGTCGTACCAGATGCGACATGCACCTGCCTCGATAAGCCATGCTTCATCGGGCTATACGATGGCAAGCTCTCAAACTTGAGTCAGCTCAGCGCAAAATCTGGCAAGATGGCCCCACAAGCGTCCACAGCACCAGCGGTCCGCTGAACGACGGTTTAGTTGACAAGTGACATCTTACGCGGTACACTGGCGGCTCCTCGTAACTCTCCCGCGCAAGTCCTATCTCCGTCCTTTCTTGCTCCGCCGTCGAGACGTTGCGAGCTTCTTCGTGACAAGCGCTCTCTGGCGGGGCGTACGGCTTCTGAATTGCAAGAATTGCATATGCTGCATAAGCACATCCCCTTCACCACATGCAAAGTTGAATTCAATGGTTACCGACGGTCGTATAATTACCGATGCACATGTCGACTTCGGTCGTTCCGCACAATGGTTGTATTGCCGTCGCCATCTACCATCTACCACCTGGTTCTTTGCAACGATCTTCGACCATTGGTAAGTTATTCTCGTCAGCATCACTCTCGGGGTTCTCAAAGCTGACCGTCTTCTCCCATGGCAGGCTATTTTCCATCACAAGTTCACTATAACCTTGCCTTCGGTCGAACTCGGTGGCGTACACCGCCCGCTAAGATGAATGCCGACCCTTCTTCTCCACACTACGAGGTGTCCGAAGCCACCCCCTTCATCTACTGCTTTCTTCACCGTTAGTTCTTGAGCTATGCATCTGTCATGTAGCTCCTACATGCAATCTGTCGGTAACTTTGCTTTTAGGCGCGAAGGATCTGCCTGACATGCAGATCACTGCGCCGTATACATGCTTGTACTCGCGATAGCTCTGCCCTGCTTCATGTCAATCCAGAATGATATCACCTTCGTAATAGAAGAAGAAATTTCCCGTCCACCGCCCGCGAGAGTAATCGCAACGTGAGCTGTGGCGTCAACCGTCACCCTCATATGATCAACTGATGCATGCGTGCTAGGCCAGCTGGCTATATTTCCTGAATGCTCAGCAAGTGCTGACTGTTATTTTTGATGCAACTTGCAGTCGCTGCAGGTGATCATGTCATTCGTTCTCAAACGTCTGTAATTACAGTCATGTACTTGAAGCTGAACAGTTCATCCAACTACATAACTATCCGAGACCGTTGATGTCCTAGATATGAATTTCCTCGACACTGCGAACTTCAAGATACATTCGTGTCATGCCAGTAATTTCGACTTAGCAACATATGATTCGGATGACTGAGGTTTGACTGAAGCAATGCACCCGAAACACCGCGCAACTCCCAACATGTGGATCCTGCGCAATTCCGACCAGCTTGAGCATGACGGACAAAACACACTCAAAGCTTTTATGACCAAGTCGCCAAGTCAGTAACGTCGGGCGACACGCTTTGTCGTGACACGAGGATGCTTACCGTACAACAAACAATGCCCAAAACATTCGCTCACCAGTAGACACTGATTTTTTCCGAGTTTGGCGACCATCCACTTGCAATACGATATGCGCAAAAAGTGCCCAAGAATACCGAGCGTGACATGATCGTCCGAAACGGAGCTGGCGGTGTACACTTGTGGATCCTTGTGGACACCGTACTACCCCGACGGCGAAGACGAGAATGGAAGGGCGTCGGGACGCGTGGTGACGAAGCGCGACTCGGATTTCAGGGGAGAACATACCTGGCTCGGTCAAGGAGGGCGTTTCACACAATTACATACTCACTTGGGTCGACGCCCTTATATAGCGTCATCCGAACGCGGATATAATCACGAAAACAGAAATAACAGAACACCGAAAGGGCGAATCGGGGGCTTGGCCCGATCTAGTACACCGGTGGAGGAGGGAGGGCATGACCGCTCGGGCTGTCAGAGCGTACTCCTTCCCTCACGGCTGCACACAGCGCATTCCTTCGTGGTTCCTATATCAGGTATCTGAATGATGCCAATGGAGGGACATGAATGAAGTCTGATCTGAGAAAGTCCAAAATGAGCTTCCAAACAATCGGTGCTTAGCAAGACGCATCACTAGAGAACCATACCTCTCAATAGATACGCATTACGAGAAGCATCTAATGACCTCTCATGACACCTCTCTCCCGATACGATCGAGCGCTGCCAGTCACCTCTCGCTGCACGCCTCTCCAAATCCAAAGGTATCCCGGACCTGGATCCTGAAAGTCAAGTAGTCAGCGTCCATCACGATCACAGCTGCCCTTCGACCCATACTTCACCTCGCACACCTCAGCCACACCGCACGCGTCTGCCTCTCAACACGCTTCTTCCACCCCCTCCATCTTGCCGGCGGAATAGCTACCAAAAACCCAGAGAGGATCGGTCGCGATAGGAAAGAGCAGCCGAGGATTACAGCAGTCGTGTGTACATTCTCAATCAGCACGCGCGCTTATTCTTCCGTGTACGGAGGCGGCGGGGGGGAGTGTCACTCAGCCCTGGGTTCTTGAAAGGTTGGGCCTACCCCCAACAAGACCTGGCCCAAGATGTTCTACGCCAGATTGGGCTTGGTCGTTCCTGTCATTTCCGGGCGTAGACCACGGGTAAGGGGGAGAACGCTCCACGGTGGGTACCATTTCGAAGGGCGTGGTTCACCTGCCCTGCTTTTGGGACCACCTGGGTACGGTGTTTGTCAGCATACAGGTCAGACCTGACAATGAATGGAAATCGACGAACCTTTGTGTCCTTGTCCCTCGCAATGCTGTGGCATGGCCGCATGCAATCAATGCGTTTTGGGTCGGAGGAACCAATATGCCAGAGACTCTGATATTGCATGATAGTCACGACCGACTTGATTCGGAAGAAATACCCTCAAGCAGGACTGGACTCAGCGTCAAGATCTTTGCTCGTTACGTGTTGCTGGCACGCTACGATCCAGATCTCCTGTGCAGCAGAAGATCCAGAGACCAGCTGAGCAGTTCGAGCGGATGAGGGAGTCCGTAGAACCAGTTCATATACGCAAATACGCACTATCGGTAGACCCAATCTACCTCGGTCTCCAATTATAACCACGGCGCTGATCTTCTCTCGAGCCTAAGGGGTCCGGCTCGAAGGCCAGGTGATTGGCTGTGGCTGAGATGAGATGGCGAAGCTTAACTAAGTCGAGGGTGGTCGGTGGAGAACGAGCCAACCCGCCACGAAGGTTGCCGTCCTGCGAGGGCGTGGCATGGAAGGATGGAGAGCCATCTTCCCTCCACTTCATCTCGCAGAAACCTTGGTCTTCACCTCGAGATGAGCCTCCTCGAGCCCTACACTGTGTTCGTGGTCCGCCATCGGAGCTTGCGAGGCATACGCCCGAGACATAATTTTCATCGCCTTTCCAACGCCTGCGGCGAAATGACAAAGAAAACTGCGACTTGCTGACTGCTGCTGCAGGATGCCCGAACGGTGGCGTGGCGTTCAAAGGTCAACATGAGAACTACGAGAAGGAGTTTGGGGAGGTAGCACAACGACCGTAAAATGCTATAGGCGGATAGCGGAAACGGAGTGGATGAGCTGTTGAGGTGAGGTAAAAGTCAGTCACGGTATCAGAGCTAACGTGATGAGCATACCGTACTACAACTTGATGTGACCGCTGTTGTCGACGACAGTGGCGATGATGTGAAGCAACGAGCACAGTGGTGGCGCGTTATACTGACGAGCTGCAGAATCCTGAAGGCTTGAAGGCAACCCAAAGCGGGTGATCGAGCGCAAAAATGATGGCGGCCGCCGCGCGCGTCGCGTTGCCTTATAAGGTGAGGTAAGAAAGGGACTCAAGATCGAGTTCCAGAGGGGAGAAACGCCTCTGCCTGCCGGATGTCAGTATAAGGAAACTTGCAGAACGTGTTGAAAGATTCTGTATAGACTCACGGGAGTAGATTTCTATTAGAAACGGACGATGAGGTTGTACCGGGTGACGATGATGAAAGTGAGACGAGGAGCTTGCTGGCCTGCTCTGGGTTCGCCACGCCATCGGGCGTAGCGCTGCGGTCTCTCTAAGCAAGACGGGAATCTGACTGAGCTGAGAGTCTTTTCGTCAGTAAAGAGACGCAAAGATTGTGACAGAAGACAACTTTAAACCGTTCGCATTCAAAGGTTTGAAAGAAAAAAGGTCACCGTAGAGGGTCCGTAGAATGGCCTACGCGTAACGTATCGTACGGTGGAGCCTTCAAACTCAGCCACAGAGCGCTCCAGATCCTGGCTGATTGACAGTGGCGCAGAGGGTGGATTCGCCCAGATCCACGCCTCGCTCGTTGGATCTGAGAGGTCAATTAACTCGTTCGGTGCCGCAGAAGACGTGAAGCCAAGTTCCATCCCATTATGCAAAGTTGGCGCTAGCGAAATGCACTTGCACAAACAAGGATACGAGGCGGGGGAGCGGAAGCAGATCATCATTTCTAGGCATCGACACTAGTACTGCACACACCATAGCTGCTACGTTCGCCGTAATCTTTAGGCCCCGTCCGTTACCCCGGATAGGTCTCCGACCAGCCTCGTACTGCGTCCGCGGACTCGATTGTGCAGAGTGGAGGGAAAGAGCGAGCGAGAAGGAGCAGCCTGGGAGAATTAGAAGGGGGCGTCTGTGGACAACAGAGTCAGGGAATGGCTTCGCGGTGTGTAGGGTGCAGAGAACCTTGTCGGCGGAGAACAGGGGGAAGCCTATGTAGCGTGGCCACACCGGTGGAGAGGTCCGAGCGCAGGGATGTCACGGAATGGGCGAAGGGGAGAGTGACTGACTGAAAGGACGAACGGATTTGGACATGGAAGGGGAAGGACGGCACAGTTTGCTTGGCGCGGTCGGAAGATTCGCGCTGCTGCACGCAGATTGAGAGAGAGCGAGCGGGAGATTGTCTGAGCAATCACTGGCCTTGAGGGCACTCTTGCAGCGCTCGGAAGGGCCTCGGCAGAGTCTCACCTTGCCTTCTTTGTGTGCCAGGTGGTGCTGTGGGTGTTCGTAACTGTAGGCTGGGAAAACGTGAGATCTCGATGGCAGTGATCCCAACGGATTCGCGGGAAGGATAGCGCTGGGAGAGGGCCAGTCAGACAGCATCACGCAGAGGGAGAACATTGAGTTGCTTCCCACTGGGAGGATCTGGGATCGAGTCGGCGGCCCAGGTTCGGGGAGGAGAGACGACCGACTGGCGACCGGGTACGGAGAGTCGGGGAGCGCGAGAGGGCACGGACGAGGCGGACTGGGACCGGAGACATTGCGAGGTGTGTTTCGTGATTTCGCTCGAGCGGAAGGGCCGTTTCAGTCGCGGACGGTGGAGGATGGTGGATAATATTCCCTCCTCCCAAGACAATTTGCGCCTTAGGGATGAGCGTTAAATATACACCGCAGACTGCAGCGCTGAGCAAGCACTTCACCGGTCACGGTCACGCGTGATGACGGTGTGACGCGTGACGCCGGCTCACCAATCGCCATGGGCAGCGTATTTGTAAAGGTCGCTCATATATACCCTCCCTCAGCCATACCCTCTTCTCATCCGTCACTGCCGCCCTTGAGCTTGCATCTCGCCACTGTTGCCCCCGTTCCCCTCGACGCCCCCCACATCGCCCACAACGACTATCACACAGCTCCCCGACTCCCGTGGTCAGCAGCGCCTAGCCATGCAGCCGCCCCGGGTCATCAAGCTCCTCGTCTTCTCAGATATTGTGAGTCTTTTCTGCCCGCCCGCGTAAAGGCCCGCCACTGACCGCTGTCACGCGCCCCCTCCTCCTGCAGATCTGCCCATGGTGTTACATCGGACAGAAGGAGATGGACACCGCCATCGAACGCTGCAGAGACAGTCCCGTCCAGTTCGAAATCGAGTACCGGCCGTACAAGCTGCAGCCCAGTATCAAAGACGGACAGACGTTCCCTAAAAAGGAATTCTACGAGACGCGCTACGGCGCGGTCAAGGCGGAAACCATGGCTACCGCTGTGGAGAAGCGGTCGGAGGAGATTGGGCTCGACATGTGAGTGGCCTATGCTGTTCTTTCCTTTTGTTTCCTCCACCTTTCGTTCTCTATGCATTCCAAGACGTGTGGGCGCGTGCTCCGGTCATGACGGGTGGACATACTGTTCCTCCGATCACGCTGGATGCACTGCCGAATTACGTTCTCTTGCATTCAATCCGTTTATCCTCACGCCCGTTCGTGAGACACTTTTGCCTCCATTGCGTTTTCTTATGCGCTTCCACCGCTGATACCCGATTTATCAGCAAAATGTTCGATGGTGTCATCACCCAAACGACACTCGCGCACCGACTCTTGCTGAAAGCTTGGCAACTGGGCGGACAGCGACTACAGCTACCGCTGCTCAACACGCTGTTCAAGCAGTACTTCTCGGAAGGACTGAACATTGCCGACGAGGAGGTCTTGGCGAAAGCAGCGGCGGATAACGATGTGATGACCGAAGCAGAGGTGCGCCGGTCTTTGTCATGGCTTCCCAGACATCCCCGTACTGAAACGACGCGTTTCGCTCTTCTTTCCTTCCGTAGGCTCTCGAATGGTTCAAGACGGATGAGTGCTTAGGAGAGGTTGAGCAGATGATGATTGACGTGAGAAGGAAAGGCGTCACCGGGGTACCCTTTGTCGTCATCGACAACAAGTGGGCAGTGAGCGGAGGACAGAGCGCCGATACGTATACGCAGGTACGCCTTTCCCCTGTCAAATCCTTATGATGACGACTTACTCGCCCTTACTTCTCACTCATCTTGCGCTCTCCGTAGATATTCGACAAGATCGCGAACCACCATTCCGACCAGCCCGCCTCGCCTCCTCAAATACCCGCCGCCCCGACGTGCGTTGCTGGCGAGTCCGTCGCAGCTTAATTGCTCTGCCCCCGCATCTTCTCTGACCTCTGCGTTGCTGCACAGTTCATGAACGACCGGCGACACACGGCCCGCCAGCATCGCATCGCATCGCATTCTCTGCTAGGTCCCCAGTCCCTTCGACATTTCAACCGGTTTTGGAAGATGCCATAGTCCTGTATGGTTGAAGAACGCACACATGCATTGTTCAAGTTATTGGTTTTCCTCACGACCACTTCTCTTCTGTTTTCCTTGTCTCCCTGTCTCGCTCGCTCGCCTCGCCTCGCCTCGCACTACTCAGTTACGCCACACTGTCACCAACCGATCCACACGTCTCCCCATCGTCCGTTATCAACACCCATCTAGCAGCAACAACTCTTTTCGCTCCGCCCCACTACCACTTGTTCAAGCATCCTTCTCTCATTCTCTTTACCCCCGTTGATGTTGTATCCTCTGTACTCCTCCTCTTATCCTTCGCAAGTAGTCACTCGATCCGAGTCTGCCCCACACGTCTTCTTTCTTCTTCTTCTTCTTCTTCTTCTTCACAACCCCATATTCTTTGACTCTGGTGTTTTGAAATCAGGGGCAACACGGACGGCATTCATACCATATTGTTTTCTCTTCCGATCTCTCTCTCTCTCTCTTCTTTACTCTCTGCTCACGAGACACGACGAATCGCGAGTCCGATATCGCTATTGCCTATTCCGATCTCCCATGTTCTCTTTCCCTAGTTCTTCCCATGGTTGAATGGAATCAGGCATATGCATATCATAAGTATCAGTCATCGAGCCCGAGTACGAGGCCGCCGTTTCCTCAGCATGCGATTCAATGAGGCGGATATACCGATGTGCCAATTGCTTCAACGTTGTTGTGCAGTGTGACGCCATCTGGGTTTTTGGATCTGCACGACGGCCCACGGGGATCCTGCGGTGATGATGGTATTTTGATCTTGGCTTTGGATGGCGCATCAACGACTTACAAAGGTCTTTTTCATGAGCTGCTCACGAGGGCTGACGACATTCACGACAGCAGGTAACGCTACCGACGCTTCACAAACTACAAACAGCTATCCCCATCTCCTCAGTGTCCTCACAAAAACCTCTCTGTCACGGTACAGCTAGAAGTCAGCTAAGGCTACATATAGAACCGCGATTAGAACGGAAAGCGAGCAAAAGCAAGGCACCGGATATCGATCGAGCTATCAGCTAAGGAGCACAGCATTAGTGGGCACAGAACGCGGCAGCAAAAATTTCTCGTTCTTGCTTTGTCTGACGGAACGATTTGTCCGAGTCCGAAGGAGGCATCTCCGGTGTGACGGGGGTGGCGTGCTCGTTGCTGGGGAGTGGTCAGAATGTCTCGGGAGGACGTTTATTCTATTGGGTGCCTTCCTTCCCGCAGGAATCTGAGCTGCTCAGATACTCAGATCGGAGGTGTAACTTGACGCTCCGTACTTCGTCTATAGGTCTGTCCAAACCCAAACCGCTGCTCAGCGCTCAGTCAGTGTTTTTGAGCAACACAAACCCGCTGATGGATGATGGTATCAGGCCATGCCGGCCAGCCGAGTGCGCGCCAGCTCGCAAGCTACACCAACGAACCAACAAGCAGCGAGCGGAGAGTCAAATGTCGTAGATTCTATTCTGAAAGGGGGGGTCCCACCCCCTCTTCAGTCAGTTTCGTGATCTGAAAGGGCCTTTGTGGATTCCGACACGACGGTACACAAGATCGCCGAGGTGCCGTTTGTGGATCTAAGGCCAAATCAATTCTACGAGGCCTCTCAGATGGCTACGGGAAGGCATCCACTACAGCAGGGAAAGCTACGTTACAACGGTGGGAGAAGATGGGAGGCGGTCATACAAGAGCCTCGCCATCATCGTCGTCGTCGTCGTCGTCGTCGCTCGGGTCTTCGTCCTCCGCTACAACCCTGCCAAGGTGTGCCATGAAGTGCTCATACGTGATCATATCACGCAGGTGCTTCCGGGCCTCAATAACCTCTCGCAAGCTCTCCTTCATGTTACGCTTAGCATTCCTATCCTTCCCCAACTTGGCCTTCCAACCGAAGTACCTGCCGATGCGCTGCTTGGCCTTGTGAGACTCTTCATTCACGTTGCAGAAGTTCTCGCGAAGGTAGTAGATGGTGGTCTCGGTGAAACGTTCGAAGCTCGGATGTGTCTTCGCAAACACTTGCTTCAGGTAGTCCTCCTGCTCCAAAAAGGCGCGTTTGACAGTGCCGACATCAACGAGGTTCCGTCGATGCCACGAGGGGATCATTCCGACTCTGTGTGTATCGGGATTGAAGACGGCGCAGAACCATACGAGAACCCAGAAGAAGGACTCGAGGTCATGACGATACTGATGACGAGGGGCGGCACCAGTCTCGAGGAGATCTACCGCCATGAACGGACCAGTCCCAGTGCGGTATCGTGCCCGCGCGCGTTGAGGATCTTCATCGGCTCCGAGTTCCAATTCAACTTCCTTCAGCACCTTCTTATCGGCTTGGGAGGTGGATACATGCACACTCTGAGAGCCTTGAGACTCCTGCTGGGGAAGAGGGGCCTCAGAGTCAAGGACCATGACTCCGTCTCCCTCGAGCAGCGCGGCCAAATCCCAGTCGGTCATAACGCCAACCACGGTCTTGACACCGTCGACGACCTCATAGTAGAACATGATGTTGCCGTGACTAACATCACAATGAAGGATGTTGGACGTCACGAAAACCCAGTGATGACCTAGACAATGCTCAGTAAGGGTACGGCAGCTGTGAATGAAGATCGGACTCACCCGTGACAACATCGCTCATGATCTTGTGCAGCTCCTCTGGTGTACTGAGGCGTTCGAGTGGAAGATACTCGGGCATGACGAGTACGCGGAAGCAACGTCGTAGATCGGGCTCTACAGATCTGGCCATCCTGGAGCGAGGAAGACTTAGGATTTCGTCATCCATGTCACAGCTGAACGAGCACTTGAGGTCGACAATATGCTTCAAATAGCGCGACGTGTCGCCGCGATCGTTCAGCGTACGACGGATGACTCGAATAAGCTGATCTTCGGCCTTCCGGCTCTCCAGCGGGGATGAAAGCTTCACCACCAAACGACCACTTCCACAGAGCTTGGTAGCGTCGCCAACTGCGGCAGCTGGTACGACGCTAGTGCCGCGCCCGACAGTCCCGTAAGCAGTGTTGATGCTCCTGCCTTCATCGAGTTCCACCTTGAACGACATACCGGAGGATGTTGGTTTGCCGTCATCAAAGGCTTTCTTATCCGCGACTGACGCAGCCGGAGGAGGGAGTGTTGCGGAAATGGCGGAGGGGAGGATAATGGTGGCGTCATTGTAGTCTTTGAGAATGCGAGTATCGTCTTGGAGATGCACGAATGGATTGAGACCGAAGTCATGCGAGGTCCCGTAGCGGTGGGCGGCAATGACGAGGATGAGGAACCAAGGTTCGCGGAACATGTCGAAAGAAATCGTGTGGACAAGACCCATGCGATCGGCATACCACAGCTTCATCATATAGTCCTGGATGAGGAAGCCGGTGGCATAAGTCCGGACGCCGTGCGAGATGAGCTCGTTCAGGTACTTGGCAATCTGCAGCTCTGGTCCCGACAGTTCAGAGCCGGTAGCTCCGTTGTCGGGCTCAGTCCATACGCTGGCGTCGCCCTCTACGAAAGTCATCTTCTTGTCTAAAGCGGCATGCGTCTTCTTCGCACGTTTAGGAGCTTTAGACGAAGGGGTGGGCGAGTAAGAAGGGTCGGCGCGACGGTCGTCGGTGGGAGACGAGGGCTCTGGCAGATCGTCTCCATCCTCCTCTGAAAACTCGCTAGCTTTACGCTTAGAGGTGGGAATAGTCGCCGAAACGACATCTTTACCCAAGTACGCCTGGAGACTGATGATCAGACACGGGCCTTCAGCATGAAATCAGCAGACACTCACCGCGCGAATCTGCTGAGGAGTGATACGTGTCTGAGCCACCTTCATAAAGAGATCCCGGTTCTTCTGTTGAAGCAGCCTCTTTTTCATCTCTGCGGCATCACCGGTGGTCAACCAATCCGGCTTTTGGCCCAAGGCCCAAGGTCCGCTGAGAAAATCGGGCTTATACATGGCGAACGTTCCGATGACAGTCTTCTCTTCCATGTTGAAAAAGGATAGACCATCATGAGCGTCTGACACTGGCATTTGAGAAGCGATATGGTTCCAGAGATTGGTAAAAGCTCGGGCCGCGAGGCCTTCGGTACGAAGCTCTTTCTTGTCCGCGCTGAGCACCTTTGCCCATTTGCTATCGACGTAGGCTTTGTAGTGGTCGAGCGTAATCTCGATGTCTTCGAGGCCACTCAGGAGCTCATCGATGTCGAGCTTCCAGACTTGCGAAATAAACTTGTGAACGGGGTAGTGGCGGTAGACGGTGCCACGAAAATGGAATTTGAGATAGTTCTTGACGTCTTTGTCCATGTATCCACTCTCAGACCGCGTAGCTTCGCTCATGCTTTGCCGCTGTGGTGACGATTCTGAGCGAACACAACGATCCGTCAGCATTTGACTGCTGTCGTCAAAAGATGTGAGCCTGAACTCACCAGATTCGGCGTAGCGAGGTGGCAAGACTGTAGGAGCTCCCGTCGAAGGCTCCGAGTTGGCCAAGTTATGCGTCGGTAATTTCGGAGGCAAGGGTCCCAGGACATCTGCTGCCTCTTCGGCGAAATCGACGACGTCGGGGACGTCTTCAGGCATGTTGGTGGAAGAGAGGTAATAGCAGCGAGAGCAGCCGGTGAGTGGGAAAGAAGATTGGTTGGATGTGGGATGGAGGAAAGAGACACCCATGCTGCCGAGCGCGGTTGTGGATTTTATATGTCGCCAGAAGTTGGCCAACTGGTTGAACAATGGAAACCTTCGACTGCCAAAACGGGCATCTCACCGCCGGTTCGCGCTGGTAGACGCTGGAAGGCCACACCACGTGTCGCACGCGTGTACGCCAAAAGAAAATCGATGAATCGATATGCTATTTCCTCCTCCTCCTCCTCTAGTATAACGTGGTATGCGGACAATACGTATTTCAGCCTGTATAAGTACTGAGAGATCACATTATAGCAGTTTCGTATTATGTACAAGTCTATTCGAGTACGCCATCCCAGTCGAAAAGCGGTAAAGTGTGAGAGGTCAAAGATTACAGAGTGTTGAGTTGTGATATCTGGCAGATCCAAGAGGAGAGCACAGTGCGGTATAGCACAATACGTTTCCAGTTGAAAACTAAACACGCCTTTCGGCTGTGATCAATAAGGGATACCTGAAAATAGTTGCCCGCATGTTATCAATGCCGGCGACGAATTTCTCGTTGTCGAATTCAGGGGAGAGTTTGAGATGGTAGTTGAGCAGGAGCTTGG
>RWJN01000401.1:0-20811 GCA_004332605.1 Steccherinum ochraceum
GTGAAGGAGATGATGATGGTCGACAATCAACAGAGCAGCCCTTCCAAAAATGGGCGAGATGTGTTAAATACGCCGCTGTTTGACAGCCGGACGTCACTCGCAACATGTGCTCGCCTCATGTGCATCCCCAGCCTAACCATAGTGGTCAGGACAGCTGCAGTCGCTTCTCGCTCGCGCACGCTGGTACCATTCACCCAGACAACGTGTCTCCTCCCCTTTGTATTCACCCTCTTTCGCGTCGCCTCGGTGCGTGCCCGCCTGTTGAGATTGTAGGTACAAATCATCGTCGCATCACCAAGATCGCTTACCATTGTTGCAGACGTGCTCCTTCGTTGTCACTGTCTTTGTATAGATGGCGTATGATGGCTATCTCCTACACTGCAGTTTGTGCAGCCAAGCTCCAGGGTGCGTCGCGACGTAGTATCTATATATGGAATTCAATATTCGTAACTCCGAGGGAACCGGGTCCAGAGCCGTCGTGCGAATGTTCCGCCTCCCTTCCCACGCGCGAGGCAAGGCCGTGACGCGACGTCCATATATGGAAGGTCAGACTCATAACCCCGAGGAAACCGAGTCCAGATGCGCCGTGAGAATGGGAGATTTCATAGTCCGAATAGGCTTCTAGACGCTCTTTCTTTGTCCCCGTTCTGCCCTTTCGCTCTCATCCACAACAATCAAGACCCGCAATGCAAACCGACCAACCCGCTCAGATGTCCCCCGATTCCACCGTCCTCGCAGATCTAAGGTGTCGCCGCTATGCAGAAGTGCTTGGTCTGGTCGACCAACTCCGAGCCCAGCAGCCTCGGCGGTGAGTACTCCCCATTATGCACGTCTGAATCACTCTCACCAAGCCCCATGCAGAACCCCACCTTCATATACTCAGGTGACACGTATGTGGGATGCTCTGCATGAAGAGCTGTTGGTCAGAGAGGCGCATTGGGATCCTGTGGCCGTGGCTCGCTGGTGAGTATTCTCCTCCTCGTTCTCGGCTGCATGATGACCATCGTTTCCATAGGCTACATTGTCACTTCTGAGGCCATCCCACAGGCGGCACGCCCTGGATTTCGACTTTCGCGATCGCGTGGTGGGGGTTGGTGTAGACAACTTTAATGGCATTGATGATTTGTGCACATCTTTAACCTTTCGCTCGCGGGCAGTCATGTGTGAAACGATTCCTTAACTATGATTGCTCAAAGTGAAATGATTGCTCAACGTACAACACAACGTACAGCACCCAGGAGCTCCACAGATATGGGCGAATTCATGCATCCCCTACCATGCTTTGTAACAATACAGCTGAAGCATCGCGTACTCGCCGTCTGATAGCATGGGTCTCCTTGGAGTAATATCTCAGGGCCTTCTTTTCTTCCAAGCTTTCGCATTCTTAGGTTGAACTCCACCGCTCTTGATCTCTTTGAGATGTGCCGCGAAGCGAACCACACTTCACAGTCGTCTGTCCACTGACCCACACTGAGACCGCCCTTCAACCAGACAGACTGCTTCGGCCACCACGACGCATCTTCCGTCTGTTTCCCATCACGCCCTAGGTGACACTAAGTAAGGACTACGTGCTCGTGCTGCAAGACGTCGACTCACCTGTGTACACCTTGTACACTCCACACATGATGTTCTCCTCGTCTACTGTCATAGCTACGTCTTCTGCCAGCTCATCCTCCCACTGCCCTTCCTGACCTCCCATCTCCTTTGCCAGACGCCAAACCAACCCCCCAGCACGTAGAGCCAGCGACAGGAGACCCCGTTGTAGACAACGATTGCGCACGTACTCGTAGTGCTGATAGTTTCCAACGTTGAATTGATAGCCCTGGCAAACCCACCCAGGATGTCCAGGCGGCGGACGTTTCTCTTGTAAAGGTCTGCGGTGGGGGTCTCTTACGCCGAACGGCGCCCCTATGCTCACCAGGAACCCCGCGATTTCCTCGAGCGATTCTCCCAGAGACTCCGCACGCAACAACTGTACAACCACAGCCGGATCTTTGATGAGCAGCCTCCGTTCGTTGTTTGTTCCGTCTTCCGAGGCGATCCTCATTACACCGACGAGATAAATCTCTGTCTGACGATCCTCTAGGTTCGCGTCTTCGTCCGCCACTTCCCGCTGCTCAATGCTTATAACTATACTCTCCCTCCAACCAGAGTGTATCCCAAGCCGATTGGGATCCCATAGATGAGGGATGTCGGGCAGAGGTGTAGATTCAGATAAAGCTGTTGCCACCCTTGCCAATACGTCTTTTGCTTTATCCGATGACCCCGATGTCACGATCCCGAGCATCTTGCAAAGCTTCTTGTCCGCGACCTCCACTGGACACAACGTACTCAAGTCAGAGTCTTCCTTCGCCAGTAGTCCCAGACGCAGGCGCAAGCTGTCGAAAACGGCCTCTCCCTGTGAGATCTCCCACTGCAATGAGCCCTCGCCCATGGCATCTCCACGTAAAGCTGCGGCGAGACGGCTTGCGTCTTGACACACCGCGGGGTCCAAGCTCGATTCCGGTGTAATGCACGCCTGCGTCTCGTCGTCGTCGTCCCACGTTACGTCTCCCTCTGCAGCGAACCATAAGTCCCATTCGTTTCGGTAGCCATCGTAGTGCATGTGTGTGTGAGCGTAATGGACCCATATGTCTTGAACCATCCAACGTGGCACTCGTTCCCTCAGCAGATAAGCTGACCAGTGAGCATCCCTACTCGGTACCCATCTAAATACGACAGCCGCCTTGCTGGAAGTCCCAGGGGGCTGAAATTGTCGACTGTGCTCTATCCGCTGGAGACGGCGCTGCGTGTCTGCGGCAGACTCCTCCAGCTCCTCGTTCTCCTTGTTTCTGCGTTGGAGAAAAGCTTGAACGTCTTCACCAGGGCGCTGACCGCTGTCTGGGTATACCGGAGGCTGAGGGCGAGGATCCATCCAGGTAAGTACCACGGGGTTGAACGCGTCGCGTATAGCTTCCTTCGTTGGACGTCCGTTCGCCAGAAGATAATGGTCGGATCCCTTTCCATCTCGCATACTCCCCACTGTTCCCCAGTGGAACCACAACGGCACATTGAACTCGACGAGTAAATCCAGTTGATCCCACCACAATTCGGTCTCGTCTACATCCACCACAACGCCCACCCGGTACCCTGTCCAAGAAAAGTTCGCCAGATCCGAAGACAGTAGGTCGGAAACCCAATCATGCCCAGCCCCATTCTCAATCAGCGCGCGAGCCCACGCAGGGAATGTGCCCCACCACGTCCGCTCGAATTTGCCATTGTACACAGCTATGGCGAATGAACAGAGTCCCATGAGAGGAACGAAGGCATTTCTGGACCGCATGATTGCACGCCGACAGCCGCGCTCTGTTTCATGGGTGCCTCCATATCCATACGAAGATGGAAGCCTGAACTCTGAAAACTCCACATTTTGCATAGTGTGGTGGCCGCCTTTGGCTTTGGAGAGCAGAGTGCGCGCCATCCAGATCAAAGCCAGCTCGAGAGAGACCCAGGATTGCTGTAGCGTCACCTCCATCAACCATCTCCCATGCTTTCGCTCCACCTCTACACTTCGCTCCGTGACGTCCATTCGATCCAGGAGAGGGCCTGACCACGAGGGAGAGTACAAGCAGTATGCGAGCTGAGGATATTGCAGGTACGCCCGGTTGGGCGAGCGTATGTCCAGAAGGCTGGGCCCAGTCTCAGCGCACGGCGAATTTGGGTGGAAGCCTACCGGGGCATCCTGTGCGTTCGGCGATACGAAAATGTTGTCCTCCAGAACGAAAACAGTCATGTTCTAGGAATCGAGGAGGATCAAAGGCGTGGAGTTGGTCGCAAGCTATTGAACTCACCGGGATACTCGCTGGTTCGTGTTGAGATCGCCTCGCCGCGCTGTGTCCGTCGTGAGCGTTCGTGTCCGTATACACATCTCTGACGTATGTTCCGTTTCTTCTCATTGCTCTCAATGCCCTGGTTCTCTCGCTGCATGGTTCGATTCGATGTCTTGCAGAAAAGATGCTATTATCATTGGCTAATACGACATGTAAGTACCACTGTTTGTCTACCCAAGAAGCCTGTGTCCCATGCGCCAGCCTGCGATGACGAGGTATTTGCACGACACCACTCCCGTCCCATCGCTGACACACACTGCCAAGGCCTATACTACCCCTGGACATACCAGTAAACTGTTATGTGCAGGGGTTCGCAGTGGCTTTTGCTCCCTGGTGGGCAACCGAGTCCCTCGTCCTCAATATCGTAGGTGGGAACGTCATTCCATTTCCAACGTACCGCGTAACGAACCCGTTTGATGGCCGGGGGCAGTGCCGAGCCCAGGCGTTGCTGATGGCCACGTGGCTGTTTGGGCCAGCACCCAATCACCCACGTGGCCTCGTTCCTGCAACCCCACGCCAAGTCCAGGCTCTGGCCATGTGGCCGTTTGGGTGAGCTGCCCAATCACTCACGTGGCGTTCGTCACGAATCGACGAGTGAGTGTACCCTAATCCACAATCTCGCATCGCACACACCTTCTCCTCCCTCTCTTTGCCCTGGACCATGCTCTGAACCTCCCCCCGACGCCTCCCAATCCATCCTCCAAGCTTTTCGGGCCATCGCCGCCGCCTGATCACACTCTGATCTTGAACTCGCCGATCTACACTGTCGCGGAAGCAAATTTGCGCCCGGGGATCTAGCAGCACTCGCGGAAGCAAAACAATTTCCCCGGTTCCGATTAGCGACCGACCGATCTTTAGCAAGTCGTCACTGACACCAGTGGCGCACACTCTCTTCGTCGCCCAGCCGTCGTCCTCTCTCAGATCACACGATGATTTATTATCGTGCCATTTGCAGAGCGAATGCGGCTTCGCGCTTCCTGTGGTGTTGAGATTTGGCTTTGGGCAGAGGGCGGCAAGCCTGCAGTATCACTCTCAACCTAAAATTGAAAATAGCTAGGGTCTATTATGGGTCGTTACGCCACAATGTATGTAGAATTGAATCCGCGTCAATTCATGCTATGTTTTACCGTTCAGCTCCTTGTGATGACGTGCGTGTGTCGGTGGCGGGAGGGTTGGGTCGGGTGGGGTGGCAACCGGGATTGCCGAAACGAGCGTAGTGGCGCTCCCATTCACGCTGGCAGTTGTGGACTCAGCAACGTCTTCGAGGGCCGGGCCTTCACCTCTCAGCCGCCATGTTACCTCTCCACCCTGAGGAAGTCAGCGTGCTCACGGCTCTCCTTGAGCACGTGGCCATTTCCAGTACTGTCGAAGACAAGGCGTGCTTCGTTCGCCTGCTGAATAACACGGCTTCCTCAGGAGTAGCCGACGCGACGGCTGTTGCAAGTGTCATTGCCAGATTAATGCATCCTGTTGGATCTGCAATAGCAGACTCAGTTGGGGCCGGCGCATACATGACGCCACCACCCGAAATCGAGGTGAGTACTTCGCTCAGTACACAGTAAACTCAGCTCACTATGCATCCCTCATCAATAGCAGTCGCCTATCTCTTCACAAGCTCTCGATAGGAGTTCGTCGCCTGCCCTTCGCTCACACAGACCTCCTCCCACCACCTTGGTACCCAACGACTCATGGTCTAATGTGTACTCTCAGGCATCGGTGGATACAGATCGAGAGGGATTATCGTCGCCTAGTGAGGGTGACGTGGTTACAAATCAACGCGACATGGGTGACGTCGAGCGCAATCCATACTTAATGCCATGCCCAGATGGAAGCTCTGAGATAGATGGTGAACGCGGTATTACCGTCCCCTCTGGAAGCGCTTTGTCTGCGAGCTCAGAAACGCACATGGATGTGGATGAAGAAGTGGTGGAGAAAGGCGTGCAGCAGGAAGATGAGCACGATGCAGAAGAAGACCAACAGCAGGAGGGAGAAGGCGGTGAGGACGAGGAAGCTGAGGATGAAGAGGTGGTGGAGANNGGTGGAGAAGGGAAAGCCCCAGCAAGATGAGCAGGATCCAGAAGAAGACCAACCGCAGGAGGGAGAAGTAGGTGAGGACGAGGAAGCTGAGGATGAAGAGGTGGTGGAGAAGGGAAAGCCCCAGCAAGATGAGCAGGATCCAGAAGAAGACCAACCGCAGGAGGGAGAAGTAGGTGAGGACATGGATGAAGATGACACCACGCCTATGCAAGAAGACGACGACGACGAACGACTATCAGCCAGACGCATTCCCCAATGATTCCGATGGTGAGGAGGAAGTGGACCTTATGAAGCGGAAATTAAGGTCATCGGGCCGACAGCCGAGTGGTGGCGGTAATGCTCCAACCCCTCCAGCGTATTGTTCCTGCGGGAATGCGGCTCATGCTAGCTCCTGCAACAGAGGCGGAGTACACGCCAGCCTCCGCAGGGCAAATGACGACCTTTCGCAAGCAGCTCGTGAGTCACGATCCTTACCCACTCATTCGAACGATACACCGTCCACTCGATCCGAGCCACACTCCGCCCCCGTTCAAGGCTCAGTCACGTCCGCGAAGACCAAAGTCACGCGGAAGAAGACGAAATATGCGCGCAAGAAAGCTCCGGAGGACGACGACATCTCTTCCGCGGCGTATACACTCACTGCCGAACCCGACTGTCGGGCGGCAGACGACAGAGAAGCTGCTGGCTTCCTCGTACTGATGGCTAAAAGCAGAATCATCGATCCCTGTAACGAGTCCGGGGCGGAGTGGATCAAGACGTTTAAAGCTCTGTCGCAAGGGAAGTTACGCAATGACTATGCCGACCTCCTCGGAGTGTCCAACCTGCGGTCTCTGGCTCTTCAAGTTGAACGCCTTCAGGAGGTCTCTGCCTGCACCGAATTCCTCATCTCTTTGTCTCTTATTCAGCTTGCAGCGAAGGTGTACAGGTCCGTCCTTTAAGTCGCAGCAGACGTTAATCTCACCGTTACCTACGCTAGCGAGATAGCTAGATCCACGCAACCAAAGCCCGGACGCACTCGTACTCGAAAGGCCGCCACTCTCAAAGACATATACGAAGAAGGTGGTCTGCGTACCTCTCACATCAAGTATGATCGCTTTACTAGGATGGTAACTCAGGGAAACAAGCTCATGACATTAGCTGCCGCCGGTGCGTACATAGGACACCCATCTTGGCAAAACGACTGATCTTGTTCTGTCAATCTGCTCCAGGTTCTTTCCATCTGTTGTTAATCTTGGCAGAAGTACAGATGACCAAACGTTTCTTGGCTTTATCCAGGGATACGGTCATGGCTATAGCCAACGAGATACGGTATCCTGATAGCTCCTGGGGTAAGCAATCTCCGTCCTTTGCAGTATCCACTAAGCCAACATCTGTCTATACTAGTGGCAGAAGGAGGAGAGGTCATGTATCATCCGGTGGTGGATCGCCTCATCCCAGGCATTCAGCATTTACGCAAGGAGCTGCCAATGGAGCTCGGGACGATGTTCACGAAAGATCAGCGCCACTCGTATGGTCTGCAGAACTACATTGATTGTGGCGACCTCAAAGCATGCGACGCATTCTTCAAGCGGTTTTGTATGCTGTCAGTAATCATGAGCGAAAGGTGATACGCCAGATGATGATGCTGACAGCCTCTCTTCAGATGTTTTGCCATCACAACACGCGATCCTGAACCCTGGAGCGCCCTTCTCCTAGACCCACCACGACAAGATGGGGTCAAGCTGCACGTCATGACTGGGCTCTTGAGCTTCACATTGCCTGCTACCGATAAAGAGGAGGTTGTGGAGCGTCCGCCTTCTCCCATGTCCGACATCGACGATTGCGAGCCCACGCACTCTCATTCACCTCAAGCTGGATGTCAACTGCTCAAGCCTGCGGCTGGAGATTATGGCTTGCACCCTGCATGCTTCAGATGCGACAATTTCTTTGTCATTCAAACTCCGTTCAGATTATGCGCTCCAGGAAACCAGGAAGAACCGTACCTTTCAGTTCTAGGAGATGATGTTGCAACGTCCCAAACCCCTCCTCCTGGTGATCTGACACCGGAGCAGAGGAAAGCTCAGCAACGTCATTACCGTAGCGAGTGGTCAGGACTCTTCAGGAAACACGCGCTGCAAGCGCAACGCCCGAACACCCTGAGCGAAGCAGCAGCTAGTGTAAGTTATCGCTGCTACTGCATGCTTGTTCATTAACGAACGTGACTGTAAATAGTTCGCTACACTTTATGACGACGATGGAGTGAAGAAGAATGCCGCACAATACGTACGTATTGATTCGAAACTGATTGACAAGTACGTTCTTCGCCTTGATTGAGTGAATCCCCCCTGACTAATGGCATAACTTTGGTACAGGAAGGAACTTCTGCTGCTGGACCGAGATGGCAATATGGCAGCGACCGTTGTAGCCACGTTGCCGGCACACCTGCGCACCTCTCTCTACATCAACTTGAAGACAGTGCTCAATTGTGTACTGGCGCCCGCGCAGCACGTCAGGACCAGAGACACCGTGCAGGAGACTATGGACCTTCTGTTCACCGCCATGCATTTTCAAAGGGGGTATTCACGCAACATGATATCTGTAAGAGCTCCATTCACGTGTCGCAGACCTCTTCTGACATCTGCTCAGGGTGATAAAGAGTACGGTCATGAGAACCCCTACTTTGTGAAAGTTCATGAGGCACGCCGTCTGCTGCTCAAGCAATTTATGCCTTATGCTTCAAAGGAAATCACCGATCATCCGCTTTTGTTTGATGACTTGAGTAGAGTCTTTGAGGACGTATTTTGCTTCATAGATGACACGGTACGTCATTTGCTGCTACCAAAATAACTACAACTAAGGCGTATACAGATGGAACGTCATTATCCTGGGATACACAGGGAGCTCCGCATCACAGCTGAGGCATTGCCCATGCGAGAGCATTCTCCTGCTCATCCCTTCACCGGCTTCGTCCTCAACGTCAACGTCGTCACTCAGGCCCATCGAGACAAACAGGACAAGAAAGTATGCCTCGTGATCGCGATAGGACCGTTCGTTGGAGGAGAACTCTGCCTTCATGAGCTCGGCCTAGTCATTCCACTTCGCCAGGGCGACTTCATCATGTTTCCATCCGGCAGACTGACTCATTACAACCTTCATTACCAAGGAAATCGCCTCTCCATAGTTCTGCACAGCGACGAAGTGGCCAGCAAGCAGTGGCTCCTCAACTTCAATCATTGGAGTGGGAACGAACATTTCTTGAATGCGGGTATGGAGCAAGGCTACATCTGTGAGGGGGTGGTGGAAGGACGTGACGGGATGTATCTGTGGGGCTGACGCCATGCGTGCTTACATAATGGATGTTTAAATATGTTCTTTGCAAAGAAAAATTGTAGCTACGACATTCCTCTCGTACAGCTCCATCACTGCTTCACCACTTTTCATAATGAGTGGCCGCCGACCTCGTCGACGTGCTGCACGTCCTCTCACTGGAGAGGAGTGGAATCTGCCAATAGCTGAACGCCAAGCCTTGCGCGCCCGTGTCTTGGAGCTCTACGCCGAAAGAGACAACCTGGACAGCGATCCAGACGATGGCATTCTTGATGAAGTCAATGTTCACATCAACGGTGAGATCGTGTCCTTATTGGGGTCCTGTGTGTGGACTTGATGCTGAACTACTCAGAAGGTGGAGAACAGGCAGCCCCCGACAACGCTCAAGCCGACGCGATTGTCGCCGATCCACAGTCAAGTGAGTAGCTTGATGATGATTACGATGAGGCTCTGTCAACTTGTAGAATAACCCATTGCACAGATGCCGAACCCATTGACATATCCGATTCCGATTCCACAAACCCCGCGAGTGAAGATGAAGGTCAGTCATCTGAGAAAACTGTCTATTACTTGTGAATTGACCACCATGCCAGATGCCGCCGCCATAGTCATATCTGACACCGAACCGGACGTACCAGCACCCCCCGCTCCTGTCACTACAGTTGATAGCACTCGCGGTCGTTCAGAGTCTCCACCAAAGATTCCGCACAACCCAAGGGTGGGAATCTTCACACGCAGGGATTTCTACGATAAGACTGCGAGCGAGCTGATCGAGGCTATTTCGTTCGTGCGAGGGAGACGCGGCAGAAGATTCAAGGAGCGAGAGGATTGGGAAAAGCCGGAGAGCGAGAGCGACGAGGAAGAAGTGACCAAGGGAGATGGAGAGATGGTGAGTACCCGTACCCTGGTGTTCGGATCGCCTCAAATGCTCAACAATGCATTAGAAAAAAGTCGATGAAGTGTCCAGTGAGGGCGAGCGCGATGTGGTGCGTGGGGGCACCTATTCCACTTGACAATATGCTCATTCATGTTGACAGGTCATGGGTACGGAGACAGATGTCACCAGTTCGGCCACTGATGAATTGGACAGTGAAGGGTACTTTCATGGTAAGAACAAGCGCATCACAGTGGCGTATAAGTAGCTGATCCTTTTCTTAGCATGGATCATGGTCACCGTGCTATTGCAGGGCAACACGATGCCGGTCGGAGTCGCTGAGACAGAGCTGTTCACTCGCTCCAAACAAATGTGCTATGTTGCGGTGGCTGATCTGCTGGAAGCGATCGTAGGTTCTCCGGTGATGTACGCCTTGTACGACATCGAAGGTCTTCACGACCTCCACGTCGCGTCTTCTACAGCGCCAGTGGACTCGGTCGGCGGGCGTCTCAAACCCTCTCATTTCCTTCACCACCACGGGACTTTCCAAGAGGCGGTGGACCATGACCACCTGGAAGGAAAGAACACGCTCAGGCCCGTATTCGATGCCGCGAATGATGTGGAGGAGGCCGGCTGGCACGATGTCCAGTTGAATCAGGGAGACCAAGTGTTCTTCGTGTACCTCTGCGACTATATCGTTGAGGTAAGTCTACACTGTTCTGTGGTTGACATAGGACTGACTATGTCATGAAGGCCGAAAACAGTATGAATGGTAACGCAGGGGGGCGTAACGCGATAGACGAGCCTATCCCTGACGGCGTTGAAGACCCTCCTGAAGTTGCCGTCCAAGAGCCACCCCCCGTAGCCGTTCACGCTGTCCCAGCTCCCCCTCCCCAGTACGCTGTCCCAGCTCCCCCTCCTCAGTTCGGCGGCCAAGGTCCTCCTCAGTTCGGCGGCCAAGGTCCTCCTCAGTTCGAGTTTGCCGTACAAGGACCTCCTCAGTTTGCCTTTCAAGGACCTCCTCAGTTTGCCGTACAATCAAGGACCTCCTCAGTTTGCCGTCAACGTCCCTGTCCAACCCGGCGGTCACCCGGTCAACATCCTGGCAACCAAAGCAGACTACCTGGCTATGTTGGATCGCAATTATAGCAATCAAAAGGCGCGGGTTCTCCAATGGACAAGTAGCGATAGCCCGTATTGCACCGGATACCAAGCATACCTCTTCGGGCGTACCTGCAACGAGATCCTGACGGAGACAGCTGAGTCGACGTCAGTCCAAGAGCACATCAGGAAGGTCTGGGTCATCGATTGGATGAACGTTACGCTTACTACGTCTACCGTCATGGGCAAGCTCGCCTTGGCTAACAATGCGAACAAGCTGTGGAAACAGGTGAAGAATAAGGACATCATGACGATACGGTCAGAATTGCTCAGGAAGGTGAAGTCAATCTTGGACGTCTGGATGACCACTGCTGTAGGAGAGGCGGTCTGGCCCCTTCGTTACGAGGTGACAGCCAGGGAGAACAACGAGAGCGCTATAGGGAAACTGCTGAGGGAGGGGTTGAACGCAGAGCTTTGAGGGAGACAACTATGCGGGCAGGTGAAGAGTGATCAAGAGATGTATTTATGTGCTTCGTAAAGAAGAGACTTAGTGACTGAGACAGTACTCTAAAGCTGTGATCCAGGTCTGTCTACGTACGACCATACTCCTAGACTGTAGATTACAGTTCTGGAATAGGTGAGCGTTGAGAGCTTGAATCTCTTCATTAGTGAGAATGGCGTCTGGCGCCTCGCAAAGGACCTCGGACATGGTGGTTGGCCCTGTCCATGTGGGATTTTGTGCATCGAATTCGGAGTAATCCTGAGGGTTATGCTCACGATGATGGTTCATGAGATTGTCGTCATTGATAGCCTCCCAGTCAACCCCATACTCTTCCATCTCCTCAGGACGAAGAGGTTCATCCACAGGGACAGGAGCGCTGGCGAGATGAATCCCACGAGCGCCGTCCTGCAACATGCTGAAGAAGAACATTTCGCGAGGTGACTGTGTTCGTTCTCCACGGATCTGATAGTTCAGGGATCAGCCTGGCAAAGCGTGTATTGGACGATCGACAGACATACTTGTAATTTGTGCGAGTTCCATGCCAATACGAACTCGTCTGCATCTTGCTGAATGGAGCGAAGGAATAGATGGTGTAACAGCCAGATGTGGGAGGGAATCGTCGGATTGAAACCATGGTTGGCCTCCAGATCCCTGAAGAATTCCTTCCATTTCCTCCCAAACTTTTGCGTGACATCGTACCACAGTCGCTCAATCCGGGTGTTGTGAACGCTCCTTCGCGGAGATGTCAGTGAGCTGAAACATGGAAGATCGCTGGCTAGCAAGCTCACCTGCCCCAAATATACGATCCACGTCCTAAACCTCTCACTTCATCCATCTTCCGAGCTACATCTACGTTCTCTGTACCATGGTCTCCTCTGCAACGACTTGGAAATCCGTACTGAGAAGTGGCGTTGTTGAAAAGGTCGAGAACACTGGAAGCCCTATTGTTGCTGTTGACGGCGAATCCAACGATGAGACGGGACTTTCCGTCGATGAAGCAGTGGAAGACAATTTTGAAATGTATGAGTCCTAGGTGTGAGATGTTACAACGAGGGATGCGGTTGGGACAACGTGATGGAATGCTCACCGTGCTGGCCATCGTGGTGCCACAAAGAGTTGGCACCGGCTACCTTGTAACGTCTGCGTTGAATAGGTCGACGGCCAAAGACTGCAGGAGCGCCCTGGACTCTGGTGTATGACTCAGAGATACGAGGAAAAGGAACGTTATGTCCGCGAGCCTTGAGGCTTCCCTTGATCATACTTCTGCCAGCATTGGGAAAGGTTTGAAGGATATGGGCCACACAAGCATCTAGCTCGTCGTCAGAGAGAGTAGACACTGGGGCCGTGGTAGAAGTGTAGGTGTGAGTTGTGGATCCGTCGGCGTGGGTCTCAGTGGAGTGTACGGGTTCCCCTGGTTCCACAAAGTGGTTCCTCAGGGCTTCGCGTCTGACCGTGCGTGCTGAGGCAAATACGTTTGTGCCGTTTGCTGAGGCAGCTTCGTTTATGCCCCGAGCTATACCGACCGGCCCACGGAGTTCCAGAGCCTGACGCAAGAAGCCGCGCTCGAGTCGCTTGCGAGGACGTCCTCTGCGCCCCGTGCGAACGATTTCAACGACGGGGGGAGGGGGAGCATCTGGTGGGTCTGCCGATATGTGACTGGCGTTATCCAGGTCCGTAATCATTGCTTCACCGTTCTGCCTGAGCGTGGACAACTCCGCTGGAGTGAATACATGACCATGCTGCAAGCAGGGGGTGAGAGAACGTAATAGTACGAGGAACCAGGGACGCACCTGCTCTGCAGACTGAATGAAAGCAATCACCCTCTCGCGAACCTCTCCTAGGCGCATTTGATCACCTAGATGTACATGCAAGGCCCTCTGGACTTGTCTTTCGATTTCAGCGTAGACTTGGCGGAACTGCTGAAGAGCTTGATTGGAATTTTGCAGCGACATGAAGGATTGCCGAGAGGAAGAGGGAAGCGTTCAATGGGGCAGGTAGTGAGGGTGTACGTGAGCGGCGTAGACGGGAAACGACGAGTCAGCTACTAGCTAGTGATGGTCATCTGAGCGCTCTCATGCGATGACGACGGGACGGGATACAAATGAATTTCACGCTACAAATATGGGATCTGAGGCGATTGAAACAGCCTGGGGTGCATACAACACTGTTTCAAAAGCATACATCTGAGGTCCAAAGCCAAACCCTTATCAAACGCCTCCGCTTTCTCTCGTTGTCATCCTGTCCACATACTCTTCTGGTCCGCATACGCCTCACAGCCCTGTGCTCGTTTGTGTTGACCTGATGCAAAATGAGGAGACTCGCACAAACTAGGAAAGAGAGATACATACAGATCATCCGCCGTTGTGACCGCTGCAGCACGATCGCCCCTGACTCGCATGGGCATGGCGTGGTGTCTAGCAACCAAGTCGGCAAGTACAGTACTTGGACTTTCACCATAACGTTGCACTGAACAAGCAATGACGTAGCGACTGTACTTGCTGACAACAGCATGAACGACGAGGGTGGTTGGTTGGGTCGCTGTGTCGGAGGTCGCTGCGGTACTGGAAGCAGTGAGAGATCTGAACGACAATGTCAACTTTAGGAGCACAAAAGAGCACAGATTTGGGTGCGTTACCTGACTGGGTGGCCTGAGGCATCGGTCGTTGACATGATGCAGCCAGCGAGTGCGCTACTTCAAGGAAACAGAGACTCGGTCGAAGGAGACCTGTGAGCAATCTAAGCGCCCACCTGCCAGCATCTCTTCCAATTTTGGAAACGGTCCACGACACGCGTCACGCGCAACGCATATTCCTTGCAAGGTAATAACAAGAATGACGGCTTGATTGGACGAGTGGCTTTTGATGGACTTCACAAATTTTCCTCTTCGAGTCACCACTGTCGTTGCTCCGAACCTTTTATCCCTGCTCCCTGCTCATCGCTCCTCTCGATTCATAGACAACACACGCTGTCTGCCGGCAAATATTCTACCTTTGTCCATGCCTCCGTTCCCCCTCAGATTGTCTGCGCGTGGTGCCAGTGGTGGGTCGAACAATGGCAGGCTGTGCGACGGTTTTCGCAGTGCTCTTGACGATTCCACTGTGAGTGAACTGCTAGTTGTGGCGATGGTGATCTCACGATGGATTTCAGGTCCCAAACGAGTGGAAAGTGCAAGAACCGTGTGTCTGTGGTTTTCCGTACTCCATGCATCCCGTAAAGTTGGCCGAGGTTTTGAAGACCAATCCTGAGTATCCAACAAACTCCATAAGAGGAGGGTGTGCTACAAGATGGTGTGGGGGTTTTGTACCTGTAAGCGTTCCAAGATGTATCTGTCATCGACATTCGGCTGATGTGAGTGTCATCGATGCAGCCTAGGGAGCTCCTAGGTCCCCCCACGCTCGAAACCTGGTGCGCATGTTGCAATGAGGCTTTCTCGAATCATCAAGAATTCAAAGTGGAAGAAATCGATCAGGCCAGGTGAGCCCTCAACACGCAACATGCCTTGCATGCAATTATCCTGACATGTCGTCAGATCTCGTCCATTGCCTCCAGAGATTGCGGCGGCTATTCAGGCGCAAGCCCTCGTCCGACCTCTTCAGCAGCAGTCTGTACCTGGTGCCAACCCTCTGGGGAGTGGGTCTGTGCCTGGTCCGGGTGCGGCAGAGGCACGAGGGGGTAATACTGCATCTGAGATGATCGCACCTTACATCAGACAAACCAATGCCGGTAATTCCAACGAGAGGAGGAATGCATCCATGGAGGCTATGAGGGACCAGAATATACGCGATCGCTTCGGGGTGTCAAACTCTCAGCCTAACAACAAAGGGAACACTAGGAAGAAGGGAGCGAAGGCCAAGGATGTACCACAGCAGACATCAACGACCTCTACTCAGCCCATGCCTCCGCCGTCCATGGGACTCACCCCTCCTCCGTCGATGACTCAGCCATCCATGGGAGTCGCTGTTGTCAAAGCGGCCAAAGCGGCTTCTGCGACACCGACGACGTATCTGTACACTCTACCCTTGACGGTGAGAGAGTAGAGCTTGAAGTTATGTTCAATGTGACTGATTTAAATTTGATTCCTTCCAGACTACGTTAAAGAACAAACTGATTCAGGCTGAAGAGGATCGCATCCCGTACGATGTCGACATCATCGACAAGCTGGGAGTCGAACAACGTGATCTGGAGCGTTTCGTACGCGCTGGGGAAGAGGCTGGATTGGTATATGCACCGACAGTCTCCGATCTCGAGCCGTTATGGCCTCAGCTGACGAATCAAACCGTGAGGCATCTGCATAGTCAGGGGTACTTGTTCGCGCCAGGTCGTTCGGGAAACATTGACTCGACGGAGTATGGGGTTGGACCGTTCGAATTCTTGTTAAAACCTAGTCGCGGACAATTTCTACAGGCAGATCAGATGGTTCCCATCGACATCGACATGCCATGGTATCACAGTCGTAAAGGAAAGTATATACATCCATACAAGCCTAACTGCCTCATCGCATTCCTGGGTACGTTTTGACGACCTTGTTCCGGCGAATCATGTATTGACATACGAGATATAGTTCTTGTGGGTGGAAATGCGCGCAGGCGAATCAGTGGTTTCCCCAACGCTGGATGCCCCAAGTGCAGGGATCTTGATGATCATGGCTGTTACGCGTATCGTTGGGCTGCGCTTTTGGGAATGTTTGGTCCATATACTAAACAAGGGGAACGATTCCAGAAGGTAGAGTGCCATGTGGCATATTGCCCTCCTTGCGATGGATGTGGCCGTCATGCTGGGGATGCTCTAGTGGCGTCCCTTGATCAAACCAGTGGTCTGCGTAGGGCGGTGAGTGGAACAGCGAACATGTAGTGTGAATCTTGGCTGATATGCGTTCGTCTGGAGGTACGAGCAAAACCACCTACGTTGGCCGACAGCGCCGACAACGCCGCCCTTCTGCGTAGAAGAGCTATCTCAGACTCTGCTGTGAGTACCAGAGGTCTGGTCGTTTGAGATTGTACTGACAATTGTAACTTAGGAGGAGAACCCACGGCCGCTGGTGCGCCAACGCGAGGTAGGTGGTGTCAGTTGAGCTGGGGATGATGGGATCTGATGTGCTGTATAGCGTTCACCTTCCCCTCAGGAAAACATCGGAGACTTTCCTAACATTGTGTGGGATGGTGAGGATTGGTACCATGGGGACACGTACGTCAAGGTGGTTTGGGACTATGAGGACACCTCCTCCAACGCCAACGCCGTCGCCTCCTCCTCCAACGCCGTCGCCTCCTCCTCCAACGCCGTCGCCTCCTCCTCCAACGCCGTCGCCTCCTCCTCCTCTCACGCCGGAAATGCCGCCGCCTTCTCGTCCTACAATGCCGCGGCCTCCTCCTCCTCCTCCTCCAACGCCGCCGCCGCCGCCTCCTCCATTGAAGCTCCTCCAGTTCCGGCGTTTATGGCTTATAATGGCGAAGAAGCCAAACGTTTGCGAGCATTCATCAGGAATGTAAAGCAGACCGGGAAGGCTAACGGGAGGGCTGAGTCCATGGACTTACGGAACATCGTCGTTGGTCCTAAAGGGGAAGAATCGCACAAGGCGGTGGCGGCTTGTGTGTGGGTGTGGCTCCTTCACGAGTTCGAGTATTTGGTGAAGGTTGACATGGCTAAAGAAGAAGGCACCCGCAAGCCTCGTCGTTCAGGCTTCACCGCCCCACAGGGCTTCGTGGTGGAAGATGAACGGTTCCACGACAACTTTGTCGCCATCTTCCTGGCTGATTACCCTTTCAGATCGTAAGTCGTCCGTGTTGGTTGACATGACGTAAAATGTGATTTGGACTTCAATAGGAAAACGGCACTCGGTTCGGGCTTCAATACAGCTGTGCGTTGGGCTGCATTGGACACGGTCAAGGCGCAGACAACGATGTGGCAAAATGTGGGCTCGAAATACCTCGTGATCAACCCTCAGCCCAATGACGGCAGCATCAAGAGGCAAGCCATGTTCAGAGCGGCTGGCTGGGTGTTCGCCTGGGTGACGTACCACGACGTTGCCGGCTTGGGCTCTTTCTCGCCACTGATGCTGATGATGCTCTTGTCTCCATCACCGGCTAAGTTCGTGATATCGCCCGAGCTGCTTAGCATCTTCGAACCGGAAGGAGCGAAGGAGCTGGGACCTTGGCTAAACCTGGGTCCGAAGGAACGTTTGGCTAGTGCATATGCAACTACGGACAAGGTGCGAGGGATGATCATCGAAGCCGGTGGTGATGTGAGTCGAACTTGTGTGTTGCTACTACCACGTCAGTCACTGAATACTGCACTTGCACGGCAGCCGGACGCGGTCAACGCTCTTCGGATGAACGAAGATTCGGGAGAAACCCACCGGCAATGGTCGACCCAATTCCTCTTGAGTCAGTTCTTTGGTCTAGGACAGGGCGCTGTCGATACTTTCTCGGCTCTTCCATCGTTTCAAAACATGCGCCGCGGGTTCAATGTGCTCATCGGTGCAAAGACGTCGTTCGTCAAGGTAGGAAGTCGGCTCCATTGCCATAGATGAGGTGCTGATGTACATGGACAGCTTTTCAATCAGGAAATGCCGGAGGCAGATGTCACCTTTCACGGAATGGACATAACCGTGCCCCACCATGTCACTGCGCTGTGTCATTCCAGCCTGCAAGTCGCGTCTCAAGTGACAGACCGCCTGGATTTCGAGCCTTCTACGGGTTTCGCGGACGATAAGGGACTGGACGCCAATCCAGAGGAAGAGGATTGTCTGAAGCGCCTGTTCATTCTTAGACTCACTGAATTCCTGACCGGATGGGGCATTCCAGACCATCCTGATCTGCGAGCTTTCTTCCCAGACGCAGTGAACGAGGCGAGTATCCAGAGGGAGGCCACGAATCCTCTTCACAGGGTCAAACTGTTCCTGAGGGCGTTCTCATCGGTCGACTTCCAAAGCACTGTGATCCAACATCCTATCATGGTAACGTTCAGCACTATGTTTATTGACGACGCAGCTGATGGGGATCGTCTCACAGATCAGCTTCGTGAACGACTACCCTGAAAAACCGAAGGATGCGGTGAAGGATGCCTCCATGAAGTTCTCGACGTGCTTCAGAACGGTTGAAGTGCGCATGACCCCACGCACCGAGGCAATGCTGTTGGTGAAGAGGGGCAGTCAGGCTACGATGTTCGACTCCTGGGTCTACGGCACGCTTATCAGTGCCCAAGACGTGTTTACCGCTGCCTAAGACTACGACAACAACGAGTCTCACGTCAGTTGAAAGTTGTTATTTCACAGGCTGACAGATGTGTGTTGGTTATAGTTGCTGTCTGTTGTTCATGTATCTTGTTCCTGAATTCATAAGACCTGCCAGTTGACTACACAAAAGCGAGACTCGATGAGATTGCGAGCGAGCAGGGAAATGGATGCCCCGTGACGGACACTGCTACCCTAATATGGCAATGGCTGGGCGTGACGAGCGCCTGTGATCCACCCATGTGGCCATTTGGTCGAGCATCCAAAATGCCATGTGGCTATTTAGACGCCATGACGTTGGTTTGTTTCCAAACACGGAAGGCGACACACGTCACTCAGCTTCTCCCAATTCTTCACTGCAACGCGATCCCCACCGCCTTCGACCCACCTCAAAAGTCCACACGGAGGAACGATGGAAGAATCCGTGGGAAATTCTATGTCAGGTGGGACAACAAGTGAAAGGACAGCAATGGACGTAGAGAGACAATACAGGTAAGCAAGCCTCTGCAAGTCGTATGCGATGTGTGCTAGAGAACAACGATAGGTCGAGTGAAGAGGTGGACATTGTTGCGACGACGAAAGAGGCTCAGGATGAAGAGGCAGCAAGGAAGCAAGCAAGGGTCAGGGAGTTGGGGAAAGCCCGTAGTAAAGCGTATCGGGAGAGGGTAAAATTGGCGAAACAGGGGGTGAAGATGCCAAGGGAGCGACCTCTGAAGATGATTGTGGTGGAGCCGGAGGCGATCAAGGAGAAATACGCAGCGGTTGAGAGGAAGAAGCGAGGGAGCAGTGGTGATGAAAGTTCGGGCAAGAGGCAGCGTCTTCGTCTGGATAACAGCGCTGCGGGGCCTTCGACAGTCTCGCATGGAGTCTCATCTGGCGGTCACGACCAGGACGCGTCGTGTGTGGCAAATGTTAACGAGCCAGTGGACGTGTCTCTCTCGGTCAACGCCCTCAACGTGTCTCTCCAACCGGAAGTGTCGGTAGCGCAAGACTCATCACCTGCCGCACAGTCTCTCCCACTCGACGCATCGCTCCCACTCGCGTCTCTCCCACTCGACGCGTCGCTCCCACTCGCGTCTCTCCCACTCGACGCGTCGCTCCCACTCGCGTCTCTCCCACTCGACGCGTCGCTCCCTCATGACTCAACTCTCGTTGGCCAGGCTGCTACCGCAAGCCGCGAGCAGCGTGACGTGTTCGTCGAAATCGATGCGTTTGGCGAGGTAGACATGGACGCACTGCCGATGGCATCTGCGGGAGCTGGGTGTGGTCAACATTTTGATGCCACGCAGTCATCACCCACCGAGAGGACTACGACTATCGACATCAGTGCGGAGCAGTCGAGTCGGACTTCCACTGAGAGAGAGGAAGGAGCAATGGACTTTACGATGGGCCGGTTCGCTGGGCGGGGTGGCATCATAGAGTGGCAGGATGGAACTAAGGTGCGAGGGCCTTGGTGCGTGAAGGAACCTAATGCGGGAGAAGGCGAAGACGGGCAGGCGGCAGGGAAGGAAAAGGAAGAGAATATTCTGCAACCTGTGAGTTATGCGATCTGACTGTGGTCGCCGGTATACTGACGTCGCGAACAGGATCACGAGTACTTGGAAAAGGTGGCAAAAGCTGCGAAAACGGCGGATCAGTGCGACTACTACGACCTCTTTCTGTATGATCCAACGCAGAGCTGGATAGAGCTCGCGCTGAAGATCAGACAATCGATCAGGCAAGGACATTTCATGCAGCTCAAGGGGCTGCCCCCTAGATCTGAGAGTGACATGAAGTGGGAGGGCGACAGCGTGGACAACCACTTCGGTATCAGAAAGAACAGAGAGATGGAGACGCTAGGTAAGTGACACATAGCTGCTGCCAAATACAGATATTGAGCTAGGGAGTAGATGCG